>JAJMDM010000007.1:0-76993 GCA_030573555.1 Hanseniaspora hatyaiensis (nom. inval.)
TTGTCAATGACGAAAACGCAATTCTCAGCCAACAAAAAGTCTGCATCTGATGGAGATGCCTCACTGGCAGATACTTTAAACCAAGAAATCGAAGGGCTGAATTGAGCATCTGAAACAACGGATATGAACATCCCAACTCTGAAAAAGTGTTTCACATTTTGCTCGTTGACTTTGCCGGCATGCTTGTCATGAGCAGGCAATAGCTTCATTTGAGAAAGTTTTTCGAGTAGCTTCTGCTCTACATCCAATCTTTCTTCTTGCTTTATCAGCTTTTGCTCAAAACACCTGATCAACGTAAGCTGCTCAACTTTGCAAACGCTGCTTTCCAAAAGCTCGTTGTCTTGTGGCTCAAAAGCAATTGAGAAGTTGTTTAAAAGACCTGCTTGTGAAATAAACTCGTACAGTCCAGGGGATACAAATAAATCATCGCCAAGCCCTTGGCTGACTCTTATCCTTAGAAGCAAATCAACTTTGTTTTCAGTGGTGGCCAGAGACTTTATTTTCACCTTGTTCAGCTTTTTGGTGAAAACCTCTCGGCCAAGAATGAACTGTTTGCTCAGAGCTATAAAGTTGTCGTCTGGCTCTCCAGAAAAGTCTCCAAACTTTTCGGCTGGAATATGCTTGAATTGTACCATTTTTGCTCCTTTTTTTCACTAATTTCAAGCCAAAGATGCCTAATGTCAATGGTTATTTGCCAATTTGCTTGGTATTTGGTGTTTTATCCATGTTTCTGAGGCTGTTGTCATCAGCACAATTAGACCAAAACTTCTTTCATGATATGTTTTTTTAAAAAAAAAAAATTCACTAACATAAAAAATAGTGAAAAATTCAATCACTAACAAAAAATAGTGAAAAATTCAATCACTTTTTTAAAAAGATGTATATATAAACGTTTGAAATGAAGTTTTAGGCACTAAAACAATGCACAGCGGCCAGAAAAACAGTTGGCTACAGCGATCCAGACCGCTCATGGCAGTTGTAGCCAGGAAAGCCAAAGAGTTGCTCTGCTGTGGTGGTGGGGTTTGGTCTTGCAGGGACCACTACAGAACACCTCTGTCATGCAACTGCTGCTGCTTTTTCAAAACCTCGTCGTTAACAGAAAACAAAAAGCCTCGGTAAACACCACGTATGATCTGCTCATTGTCGTAGTCGCTAATTTTGAACCAGTCGTACCAGCGGTTACCCATGACCTGTGTGAAATTCCTGTAATAGCCCAAATCGTATACGTTGAGAGAGCCTTCGTAGCTTTCGCCATCTGCGTTTTCGAGCATCATCAGCACGTCCTGTTTTTCCTTTTTCTCCTGTATGTTCATGTTTTCCAGCGTTGTTCTGTTTTTCATAATCAGCCAGACGGAAAACCCTGTAAAAGCCAGCAAAGTTATGGAGAAAACGGTTGCAATCAGAAGCAGGTAGCACAGTTTGAATTGGAGATGATCATGCCTGCTGGCTGCACCTTCCTTTGCAGCTGCGCTTCTTTTTTGGCCACTAGCCGTGCTCATGTTGTTTTTGATGTTTATGTAAACATGACTGAAGGTGTCTATCCATATGACAAGAGTGTATGCAAAAGAGCAAACCAGAAACTGGATAAACTTCTTTTGATTTTTCAAACCTATGCAGACAGCAAACCACGGACAATGATGGTCCATTTTCAAAACGCAGGTGTTGCATGCACTGCAGTGGTGGGTTCTTTCAGGCTTTATGCACGAGCATTTCTCACAGTAGTGGAAATTCGAAAGTTTATGTGGGCTTTCGCTTTGCAGATACTCCTCTACCGTGGAAAAAGCGTTGTTCGCTGAGCCCAGCAGCTTTGGCATTTCTTCTTTCGGCGTTCCGTATCCATCGTAAATTACTTTGCAGTACAGATAAAGCGAGAGCAGCCACAATAAAACCAGTGTGACAGTGTGTGCATACGGATTGTAGTATATGTTAGTCAGCCCTGTTGTTGTGAACAAGATAAATGTGAATACCACAGGAAAGGTTTTCCAGAGTGGTGGAAACAGGCTGTTGAACCGCCTTAAATAATAACGCATCCGGACTTGCTGGGTCTTCAAGTGCTGCTTCTAGTTTTAGCTGTTTCTTTGGGGCTTTAGCTTTTGCCTTTTACACTTAAGCAGAGAAATAACAATCAGCTTGTTTACAGTGATTATTCTTATTTTTAAATCTTTGATAGTTCATTTCACAGCGTATTTTTCTAAATTTTTTTTTTTTTTTTAAAACTTAAAAATTGAAATTTTATAGCTGAAAAGTTTCAATTTAAAAAATTAAAATGCCTTTTACCAACAGAAAAACATGGCCAAAAAGACCAGTTTTTGACTGAAAGAACGAAACAAAACCCTCTGTAGAGCAGCCAAAAAATCCTGCAGAAAAAGCAAGTCTTTGGAGTCTCAATAAAGCATGGCAAACATCAGCATCGACACATTGATCAGAGCAATTTTCAGGTTTTTGCCAACTTTCATAGGGCTGATTTTTTTTCAAAAACCATGCTTATCTATGATAGTGTACCAGCTGGGTTACACTGTGCTTATTAAGTGTCTGTTGTATGCAAACAGTACTCTCAACAGGCTTTTATACAGCTATTTCAACCCATTGGATAGAAGCAGCAAAACAATAAACGAGCTTCTAGACAGCGGCGAGGCTGTTTTGTGTGTGCTGACAGGAGGTAGCAATGGTCTAGGAAAAGAGATTTTCAAGAAAATCAGCCAGAAATACAGCTCAAAATATAAAAATTTTGATCTAGTAGTGATTGACAAAGAAGAAATGCCAACTCAGATAGCTGGTTCTAAATACCACAATGTTCACTTTCTGCAGCACGATTTTAACAACAGGATTGGCCAGTGTCCTGAGAGCGAAAAGTTTTTGAAACGGTTCATTCAAAAGAACTCACATAGCTATCGAATCCTAGTTAATAACTGCGGAACACGTTTACCGTTTAAACCGTTTTCTGAAGCATGGAAAGACAAAGATGCTAATTTTCAGAAGCTGTTGAACATCAATGTATTTTCTGCGTGTGATCTGATACATCTTATAAACCCTGACTACCTGGTCACCATATCTTCTATTTTGTCCATGATATCGCCTGCAAATGGTTTCATGTACAGTTCAAGCAAAGCTATGCTGTCAAATGTTCACGAAAGCTACGTGCAGCAGGAAAACAAGAAAGGGCTATTGGTTCTGCCTGGGCAGTTAAAAGGAACCGAGCTATTCAGACAGTTCGAGGCCCTTAATAAAAACAAGCAGTTCTTTTCTCCCCTTGTAGACATTAATGAACTTAGCGACACAATCTTGTCGAAAATGCACCTTTTGGAAAACGCAGTGCTGGTGCGCCCTTATTATGGCTACTTCATGAAGGCTCTGCTTTTCATGCCGTATTGGGTTCAGAAACTGTGCAGAAAGGTTAGTGGAGTTGATGATGCTGAAGGATGAGCCATGCTGCTTGGATTGCAGCTTATATATACTAATATTTCTTGTAAAAACCCCCCCATTTTAAAAAAAGAGAGCACTTCTTGGACCTGCTTCTAGCCAACAAGCAAGCACTGGGCCTATGCTTGATGCCATTAATTAAAGCAGTTCTTGTTTAAATCTGCCGGAGCAATTGCTGTTACCCGAAAAGAAAGTAAATATTAGTCATAGCTTATTTAGGAAACTATAAGCGGTTACCCGAAGAGATCAAATTAAACATAAACATTTCCTATTAGGGCAACAAACATATGTTACCCGAAGAGATCAAACCAAAATTAAACATTTCCTATTAGGGCAATTACTGCAAGCAAAGGATTTGTTCACTTTTTTAAAAAAATCAACATGAAGAATCACTGGAGCATATCAAGCGACGTTGGAGCAATAACAACCTTTGAGAAGTGTCCTAGAGTATAAGAACACAACAAAAAGACCAAGAACAGCGAATCAGCAAAGAAGGAGTATTATTATTATTTTACTTTTCAAAAATGTCAGAGCTTTCAAGCAGCGAAAACCTGAAGAAAGCCAATGCAGCTCCGCAAAAGGTCACATTCAAAAAACCACCTATCAACCAATCCAACAACCTTCTTTACAGGCACCACTATCTGCGTCGATTGAATATTTCACCGTCGCAATACGCAGCAACATCGCTGAGCAAGAACCCATACCGCCGAACAACAAGCAGAAAAACGATCATGCATGGGCTTGTTGACCAGCCATGCATTCCTTTTTCACCATCAGTTGAGCCTGATGCGTTTATTTCCAGTGACTACCAGCGATCAATAAACACCATAACGTCTTTACACAGGTACATACAAACAACCTCGTCATCAAACAGTGGCACTATGTATACACCAGCAATGACCACAGTGCTGAACACAAACATGCAGATATCATCGGTTGCCTTTCATCCAACTACAAAGCGTTTTTTGGCGTGCACAGGTACAGGCGAATTTACTTACTGGAACAGCAAGGATATCCAGATGGAAAACATCACACAAGGCCACGACAGCATAGTAAAAAAATTTGTATTTAGTAAGAATGGTGTGTGGATGGTCAGTGGAGACGATGAGGGAGTGCTTAAGATCTGGCAAGCAGGAAACCTTCGTTTGACAAAGACTATAGACAACATAAGCGGAAACAAAACAGGAGTGGGCAGCAGTGATGTTTTAAGCGGCACAGACGTGCATACATTAGGTAACATAAGAGATCTTTGTTTCAACTGGGACGATTCTAAGCTGGTTGCTTGTGGAGATGACAAGCTGGTGAAAATATACGATTTCCAGAACGGTTCTTTAGAGAAAGTTTTGAAGGGGCATAACTGGGATGTCAACTCCTGCGACTGGCACGAAAGCATGGGCCTGCTGATCAGTGGATCCAAAGACAATATGATAAAACTATGGGACCCGAGATCAGCAAAGTGTGTGAAAACGATACTTTCTTACAGAAGCTCCGTTAACAAAGTCAGATTCCAGAAACACACACAAAACAGCAACAAGAATTTCAAGTTTTACTCTCTGGGCAAGGATTCAATACTGAAAAGTTTTGATATGAGAAACATGAAAATGCCTTTGAAGTCATACAAAGATTTGGGTCTGCATACTTTTGAAGTGGATACTAACGATGGGAACAGGCTTGCGTGTGGGCTGAAAACAGGCTCCTTGCAGTTTTACGACACAAGCGACCAGAATTTGAACACATTCTACCATGAAATACCTTATGCCCATAACGGTACAATCAACTGTATATCGTGGTCTCCAAGAGGAAACCTGCTATTAACCAATGCCACGGACAGAACAATGGGCATTTGGGCAAGAGGGGAGATTGATCCTGAGAAACCATACTATTCCAAGGCAAGTAGCAAGCAGAAGAAGATTTAGTTCTCCTGCAGACGTTTATACAAGATGCTTTTTTTGTTTTTAAAATGCAACAGTTTGCTTTAGAGTGCATCTCTGTTTAAGAATCCAACGAAAAAGAAAAGTGCTTATACATATATCAATTGTTTGGTCATTATCATTATTATCATTATATATAATTTATTACTATTGTTGATTAATCTACATCGACAAGTAAATAAATAAATAAGCAAGTAATTTTATCAATTAAGTTACTTTGGGTACATCAATATCAAATTGAGTGCAGGTTTTTTTCAGATTTCGATTCAATTTCTCGAAATATTTGTCGTCCAAGTACTCATTCATGATTCTGATTTCTCGTTTGTCAACATCATTGCACTTATAAAAGTTTTCTACGTTTTTAACATAGGCAATACTTTCTGGAAGATTGTTATATCTCTTTGCAAAATCTATCAAGCCTTGCAAGATCAGATCATTCTGAACATCAAAGTCGGATATGTTTGACTCATAGGAGCTGTTTTTTGAGTTTTCTAGGTTGATGTAGAAAAGCTTGTTCTCCTTCATGATGTCTTTTTGCAGATAATCTATTTCTTCTCTTGTGATAGGGCAGTACTCTTGTGAATAATACAAAACTCTTTTTGAAAAATCCTTGATGGCGTAGTCAAACGGCTTGTCAAAATAGTCATCGTTAAAAGACTTGTTGTAGATGTTGTATGTAATAAAATCACGGTTCGTACACATGATTTGCAAAAAGACAGGGATGATTTGGATTTGCTCAATGACTTTTTCTTCTTCATAGTAGAAGTCTTCGTCATCATCCAGCATGCTTTTCATCAAATTGAAGTTTTTCAGCAACGCACGTTCTTGTCTATAAATCTCTTCAACAACAAACTTTCTTCTTTCTCTTGTAGAATTAGTTGCATCAAAAATAGCCATGTCAAGGTTGTTGTCTGAGTGCGTTAAGTTTTTGAATAAAGAATTCAAAGTCAGTTTTGCAAAAACATCCTTTTTCGATTTGTTTTTAGGAGAAAACAAATCCTCATTTGAGTTGTTGCTCATCATATACATTTGCTTTGTCTTGTTGTAGGAATCCGATCTTCTAATTTTCCCAGCATTAAAGATTTCAATTTTCAACTTGGTGCCAATGACTTGATCGTCATTGCTGTCTATGCTGATATCGTCATCGCCTTCGTAACTCGAATGGTCAAGTGGGTGAGTGTCAAGACCACGTCCGCAAGCATACTCGCCGGACAAGTACTTCTGAGTCATGAATTGGATCATGTTTTGGGAAAGAGTGCTTTTTCCAGAAGCAGGCAAGCCTGACAAAATAAAAACATACTTGTAGTGCTTCTTGACTTTGTATTTTCTGCTTGGCCTGTCAGCTTCAAGAGGTTTCTTTGTATTTTTGGTTTGGGTGAACTTAGGGGACTTGGGAGACTTGGCCTCTAATGAAGACACAATTGAAAAATTAGAGTTTGTATCAGATAATTGGCAGTTTTCATCAGCGTTATGAGGAACCAAAGTGGCGTTTTTGAGCTGCTGAGTTAGTCTTGAGAGGTTTTTGTCATCTACAGCAGTGTTGTTGTTGTTGTTTGTGAAGTAGTAGCTGCTTAGGCCTTCTTCTTCCTCGTCGTCATCGTCATCATCGTCATCATCGTCTTCTCTGGAAGTAACAAGATGCAGCTGAAATTTAGTCTTCTTCTTGTTCTTTGCAGAAGGGATTTTGCTGTGGTGCAAGTTCGAAGAGCTGTTCATGGAAAGCAAGTCGGCATAGCTGTCTTTGTTGATTGTGATGCTGTCGTTGATCTTGTACTTGTTGGCCAGACTGGTCAGGGAGAGGTTGCTTGCGTTGTTGTTGCTGTTGTTGTGGGCAGTCATAAGCATCATCTTTTTCAGGTTGGCGTTACTAATCTGCCTTGAGGTGGCACCGCTGTTGCTGCTTGTGCTATGCGGAGACAAAGGGGTCATTGACCGGATGTCTTCGGAGGGGATGTAGGAGCCGGAGTTGACCGAGGTGATCCGCGCTAGGGAGTTTAGCTTGTTGGTGAATATGTCATCGTGGATGGCGTTGTTGTTGTTGAGAAAGAAGTCGTTGGGGGTGTTGTTTGGGGTGTCTGTGAGCAAAATGTCGTCTTTGTCGACTGAAATCAAGTATGGGTTGCTGTCGCTTGCTGAGGGATCTGGGTTTTTGGTGTTTGACTGCAGGATGTTGAGGTATGAGTCATTGCTTGTGTATGCGCTTAGCGGAAGCTCGTATTCCTTGTTGTTGCTCATTCCTGGTCAGTTCTTGGTGCTTGTTTTTGGTTTGTTGGGAGAGAAAAGAAGGAAAGGCAGAACAGAAATCAAAGACTGTGTGAGGGATTGGGCGAGACAGGAGTGGTCGTTGGGGGAATAGACAGAGAAAAGACTGCTGAGCATGAGGTAATATGAAATAAAAGGCGTTGAATCAAATTGTCACGAAGAAATCATTGCGTTTCCTGACAAATTTGATGCCAAAACCGACATTCATTGCCAATCATTACCTATCCAGACTGTCAACACTGAACAATCGTAATTGAACAAATCATCATCCTCAGCCCACAGTGGCCGTTTTTAAACGAGCCACAACGATCATTGAACAAATAAGATCGAACATCCGCACCGGGAAGCGGGACAAAAAAGCGTGGGCGGGCGGGGTGAGGGGGGCGCCGGAAGAGGAAAAAAAAGCGCGGGCGGGTAGTACCACGTGGAGGCAACACGTGCTGGTAAAATTAGATTTGGCAGGGTAAACAGATAAAAGTGGCAGGGTAAAAATATAACTATAATGGCAGGGTAAAAATATAACTATAATGGCAGGGTAAAAATATAACTATAATGGCAGGGTAAAATGAGCTGGAATGGCAGCTGCTATCTCCGGCGCAGGCGTGAAAATTTTGCACGTCACGCCTCGACTTCCATTTCCACCTCGCTTTTATTTCACTCTCCGGACACTTTTAATTCGTCCGTTTCCAAAGCATTTTAAAAAAGTTTAAGCAGACTTTTCAGTCTGTATTTCCACATCCACGTCCTAATCTTCCCTGATCTTCTTACCCAACCACAAAGAACACACACACCCCCCAACCACCATGTCCGACACCCAACACCCTCTGCAGTACACCTGGTCCTTCTTCTTCACCCTGCCACCAAAGGACGCCTTGGAGACCTGGGACGACCAGCTAGTCAAGATCACAGACTTCAGCACCATCGAGCAGTTCTGGGGCATCCACAACGCGATCCCAAGCGTCAAGGACATCAAGACCGACTACATGTTCTTCAAAAAAGATATCAAGCCTAAGTGGGAAGAGCCAGAAAACGAAAAGGGAGGCAGATTCGTCATCCACCTGAACAACGACAACGTCGAGCACTTCTGGAACAGATTGCTCTTCTCGATCATAGGGAACGACAAGGCCCTGGTCTCCGAAAACGAAAACCTGTTGGAGATCGTCAACGGGTTCTACATCTCCTACAAGAGAAACCTGTTCAAGGCCCAGCTGTGGATCAACGACTGCAACGACGCCGAAAAGTCGAAGAAGATCGGCCAGTTCTTGCTTGGCCTGTTGGCTAAGTCCGACATGTCCATTGAGCAGGAAGTCACTGGTGTTGCCAGCGAGAAGGACAGCGAAGCCGAAGACGCTGTGTCTGAGCACGACGACGAGGAAAGACCACACAAGATATACTTTTCTCCGCAGGACAGAAAGAACCCTGAGTTCCTGAACTTGTCGTTCAAGTTGTAGGACCGCAGCCAGAAGCGAATTATATATATATGCTAACGTTTAACTGTGAAAACACAAGTGGTGGCCCGCAGGGCATGAAGGCCTGTGCTGGCGGATGATGCGTCACGTGACTGGCGAACTGCACCGTGGCCTGCGGGCCAGACTGCTGTGGGAGGCAGGCTGTGGGCTCTTTCTGACTCCCCCACGCCGTGCACCTTTTTCATACTTCCTCACCGTTCCTGACCCTTCCTCGCCTGTGCTCCCAACACTCCCTCACTTCGTGACCCTTCCTCGCCTGTGCTCCCAACACTCCCTCACTTCGTCACCCTTCCTCACTCCCTCACCATTCCTCACTTCCTCGCTCTCCCAGATCCTCACTTCCTCAGATCCTACCCGGCCACACCCCCATTCCGGACACCCAAAAAGGAAATTCCCACCAGAAAAATTTTTCATCTCCCGTTTCTTTTTCTCACCGCCACTTCTGCTGCGATCCTCTGTTTTTTCCTCCCAGTTGGGCGATGCCTGTGCGAGGATTGGCTGGTGGAAGTCGGCATGGAGTGCTGGTGAGGAGCGTTGCTTGCTGGGAGAGATTGGGTGTGGGATGATTGGGAGCAGGAACGGATGCTTGGGGCTGTGTGTGCAGGCTGTTTTTGGCACTGTTCAGCAATGTTTAGAACTGTTTAGCACTGTTTGCCTATGCTTTCCTCTGATTCGCTGTGGCTAGGCCGTTTCTTCTTGATGATCTGTGCTGAGTTGCACGTTTTTTTTTCATTCAGAGTAGGAAATACACTGAACAACCAATCAAAAACCCACACAGATCCACCAAAGCATCTGTCAGCACCATCGATCCCAGCACCATGTCACAATCCGAAGACCAAGTCGAAAACACCACCCCAGCCACCAACGAGTTCATCCACAAGCTGACCACCTACGACAAGAAGCACCCGCTCAAGGACGCCTGGACCTTCTGGTTCGTCATGCCCCAGCAGCACGAAAACGAGCCTTGGAGCGACCTGACCAAAGAAATATTCACCTTCGAGACCCTGGAAGACTTCTGGGGCTTGCAGGCCGCCATCCCATCCGTCGAGAACCTGTCCACAGACTACATGTTCTTCAAGAAGGGCATCAAGCCCCAATGGGAAGACCCTAAGAACCAGAAAGGTGGTAAGTGGGTTATATCTCTAGTTCCTGACGAATTAGGCCCGGGCACTGTTGACAAATTCTGGGGCCGTATTCTATTCACCATCATCGGTAACAACTTTGTCAACAACGAAGACATCAACGGTTTCTACATCTCCTCCAAGAAGAACTTTTATAAACTGCAAGTGTGGACAAAGTCCACAGACAAAGAAATCATTGTTCCTATCGGAGAAAAGATCAAAGAGTTGCTAGTCAACTCAGAATACGGTATCCACGAAGAAACTGAGCTGAGAAAAACAGACTCCTTCAACCCAACTAAATTCACAAACAAAAACCCTCTATACTCACAAACTGCTAACAATAACGACAATAACAGTAAGACTGCTGAAGATCCACTCCATAACAACGAAGAAGAGCAAAACTCCGCTGCCAAAAACAATAGAAATTTCAGAAACAACAGCTCTGCCTCCCAAACTAAAATAGTATTTAACGACCACAACAGAGACAACGAAAGCAACGAAGTTACCATAACTTTGATTGACAAAGAATAACTGCTGTGAAGTTCCTTTTTTTAGCTCTCTTTCTTTCCAGAATATACACTCAAAAGGTCTGTCCTTTTTCTTTTTTTTTCATTTAAATTTTTAATGCACTTAAACTTCAATGTACATATAGCTATGTATCCATATATATACGTGTTTTAATCAATATCTAAACTGCTTTGTAAGAATAGTCCTATAATAAGAATTCCGTAGAATATTAACAGCAAACTGCCTTTCAAGTAATTGCTCTTGCCTTCACTGTAAAGATACGTGAACAAAAACACAGAACTAATTGTGGCCATCAGGTCAAACTTTGGAAATACAAGAGTGAAAAAGGAATCTTTGATTTTTAAAAGTTCAATGGCCCCTTTTCCTGCATCGTAAAAGAAGTTCAGATTGATTATAGAGTACAACACCAAGGCAGGAACCTGCAGCAAAACAACCTGCAGAACATAGGCGGCTCCTATTTCCATGGACAAAGCAACATTTCCATTTCTAGCAAAACTGTAGGCATTCAAAAACTCTGTTAAATTTGGTATTAGAGCAAAAATCGTTAAACCTAGGAACTTAGGCTTCAAAAATGGGAAAGACTTGATTATAAAGTCCAGTGAGTGGATCAATATTTCAGCAATGAGCGAGTACAGTATAGTCGATGTCAGCAGAATACCAAAGGCTTTTTTTTTGCTCCAGTTAGGTGCGTCATGGCCCTTGCTGTTGCCTTTACCGCTGCCAATGTTGTTATTCTGGGACAGGCCTAGCTCCAGAAACACGTTATTGTTCTGGTCATTACTGCCAATAGACGTCATTTGATGAATGGCTTTAGCAGGAGATTGGCCTGTAACGTTATCGCTTGCATATCTTTTACTGCTCTGATTTGACTTTGATGCCTGGCTTACAGACGACTGACTAGCAGGAAGAGTCCAAATCATTGACGCATGCGTTTTTAAAGTAAACCACAGACCAAGTATGTACACCAAGGCCAAAGACACAGCAATGATTCCACTCAAAGGCTGAATTTTAGACAAGAAAAAGTTGTCCATCAGCAATGGCCTGTTTTCAAATCTACATCCATCGTTTACTTCTGGCTTCACGTCATCGTCACATATCATAACAATGCCTCCGTATATGATGTAGAACCACGACGGTATTAGCAATGTTAATATAGCAAAAATCAGCATGGCAGAAGACACACCAGCAGATTTCGGGTTGTACAACTGCGTCTTTTTGTAAAGACTTCCTCCAAGCATACTGATTCCTGGCAAGCACAATGTACCTGCTAGCAAAGACCCTATGATACCGCCTTCCACAAGCAAACCTTTTCCTGAGTTTAAAGCAACGGCGTAAAGGAAGATTTCAATGATAGAGGAGAACAGAGCATTGATAACAGAACCAAGCGCCATGGATGTCGAGATAGAGATAGACGCAATCGCACCGCCTATGTAGAAAGATAGAGGAAATGTTGAAATCAAACATAGTATAAAAAGCGTCATGTCATCAAACTTTTTGAAAACAAAAAAGTCGCCTATGGTGACAATGACTACAAGCAGCAGATTCATCACAATGACATTTGTTCCGTCAATGGTCAGCTTGTAGTATTTCAGCCCGCACCACTTGTATGTGCAGATAAGAATGTCTTGCAATTTGACTGTTTTCTTCAGAAGCATGTCCGAATCGTTCAAAATTTCGTCTGTGTCAGTTGCTACCTTGATTGACGACAACTTGTCTACCTGGAAACTGAGAGGAAACTTTTTCATAACAGTAAAGACGACCAGCAGCATATGAGCCATTGGAATGGAGAAGACAGAGACCCAAAGAACAAAGACGTACAGGTAGACTGTTATTCTCAGAAAGATATTGATGAAAGTTTTGTAAACAAAGTTCGACCACTTGTAGCTGATTTTTTCTCTCAACTCATCGTTGATGGTGTATTTTGCATGTACCGGCATGCTTCCATACTGCCTTCCGCTGGCAGTGGTGTTTTTGGCACTTAAACCGTTGTTGCTGCTGCTTTTTGGACGTTTGTGCATTTTCTTGGAGATCCCAGCTGAAGAAAGCTGGAATTCTTCGTGCAGATCCTTTAGCAAACCTTCGTTCAAATACAGGACTTTTCCAAAGGGAAAGATGATGAACTTTGACATGGACCAGAAAATGTTCATGTTTCTTTTGGCCTGGGTGAAGCCGTCGATTGGAAGCACAAGGGCAGTCGTGGAGACACCCATGGCCAGCAGCACAAAAGCCATTGTGGACCCAATGGTGAACAGATACACAATGTTCCAAAATTTTATCCAGAAGGAGAGTTCTTCCTCGTGGTACAGCTTGCTGTGCGTGCTTTCCTGCTTCGACGATTCAATCCCGTTGTACATGTCCTGGATGACACTCTGGTCAATGGAACGGTCTTTCTTGTACAGGGCAGGCTTCCAGATCTTGATACCGAAGGGGTGGAAGTTGTTGATGGCATCTTGCCTGTCCTGGAGGGTGATGTCCTCGTCTAAAGGCCGATCGTCTGACTGGTCCTGGTCGATGTTGTCGACTGAGAGGATCTTGAAGATGCTGTTGCTTGACATGCTGGCTGTTGGGGGTGGAAGCGCAGAGAGAAACGAGCCAGTGTGGGGGGATGGCTGGCTGTGTTTGGTGGTTTGGTCTGCTTTTTGTTTATCAATCAGCTGAGAAAACGAAAACCAGCATCAAGGAGCAAAGATCAACGAACAACAACAGCCAAATAGCAGGCAACAAACACCAAATAGCAGGCATCGAAACACCCACCACCAGAACTCCACATCCAATGCCCAGCTACTCGCCGTACAGACACTCACTCTCCAATCGCCACTTTCCAATATCCAGCAGCAGCAGCCAAGATAACAGACCAACCAGCTAGAAGAAAAACAAACAGAGGCGCGTGGGGGAGGACGTGGTTGCGGTAACGTGACTGAAAACGTGACTAAGAAGAAGGATCAAAACGTGACTGAAAACGTGACTAAGAAGAAGAATTAAAACGTGACTGAAAACGTGACCCAAGATTAAAATAAAAACGTGACATGAAACGTGACCCTGGATCAAGATCAAAACGTGACCGAGACAACATGCCAAAACGTGACACCACCCGCTGCTATTAATAGCCCCCTCCCAGAAAATTTTTCTTTCCCTTTTCGGCCAGCCGCCTCTATTTTGTCTTCCTCTTGATCTGCGAGCCTCTTGTCTCTCTGCACTTCCTACTTGATCCAGCGTCGTAGGCGAGGAATTGGGTTCGTTGTTTCTATGCAGCTGACTACGTGAATGGATGCATTTGGGCAGACTGGATCATCTCTGGGGCGTTTTATTCTTCAGAGCAACATGATTGGCCGCATTTTACTCTTTGATTCAGTTCATGCAAGCCTGTTCCTTCTCTTGCTCCATATCTTATTTCAAGTGAATTCTCAAGGGAAAAACCAGAAACCAAGCCTCAACAGCCCGCCATGTTTATCAGCATACACCCACTGCACGTACTTGCTCTGATTGCCAGCGTCCTTGCTTCCTTGGCCTCCGGTTTCGAAGCACAGAAAAGGGACATTGTCATCACCAGCACAGCCACCTTCTTCACAACACAACCAGGCGGCAACGTCATCCCTATACAAATAGCAACGGTCATCACCATCTCTGATGACACCACGTCTACCACAAGTACCACCACCCCTGCAGCAGCAGTTCCAACAACCACTTCATCCACCACCTCAAGTACCACAGCCCCAGCAGCAACTACAACTTCATCTACCTCCTCAAGCACCACACTCTTGAAAGCAGCAGCAACAACAACTTCATCAACCTCCTTAACAACCACTCCAGTTGCCGGTGCCGTCACAACAGCCAAGACTTCAACCACTTCAACAGACTCGATCCCAGAAGGTGCCGTTGGCACAACACCAACAGGCAACCAAGCAAACACCAAAGGTGTCGCCACAGCCACCACAGGTGACTTTTTAGGTATTGACAAATCGTCCAGTGCCAGCAAAGTAACAGGCTCTGGATCAGTTTCAACCACAGGAACTGTATACACAGGACCAAGACTGAATCCATCCACATCTTTGACTCCCTTGCCTTCTCAAGCTGTCACCACTTTGGCGATCGAATCTTACCAAACGATAACTTTTGCACACACCACATACACAACAAGCAGAAAGAAAACTTCCATGTACGTTACATTGACAGCTCAAGGAATTGTTGAAGTTATTCAAACTACATTTGCCCAGAGATTCAAGACAATGTACTCAAATTCCTTTTCAGGCTCTTCAGGTAGCATAGGTTTAGGCACTTTTACAGGTGAAATAGGAAAAATAAAAAGCAGTTTTGTCATTACCCAAGAAGGAAACAACGCTGCCAGAATCAGCAACAACGCTGGTTTCATTGGAATGGCTCTTTCTTTAATTTACATGTTCTTGTAAGCAGCCTTTATTTCCAACAGTTTAAAAGAATATTCACCAATCAACTAATCGTTCAATTTTCTTTGTAAAAATGTAATTACAAAAAAAACAACAACAACAGGAAATAGTTTATTAGTGGGTTCTTTTTATATTTTAATGCTTAAGCATTATACGGTACTAATCGGGGTTTTATTTAAAATCAGAAAACGATTAAATAATTAGGATACAAATTTAAGGTTTTGTTACTAGGCTCTTCGAAATACATAAACAAATCAATCAATCGGTAATTGATTTTTAATTTCTTTTTCCTACATTTTTTCTAATAAACTTTGTTGAACAAACAAGCCATGCACGGCCAAAGAGATTTTGTTTTTGCAATAAACATATCAATTTTTTACACAAGTCATTAAATAGAACAAATATATAGCTAGGTAACTAACTACTTAAATAATCAAACGTTCAGACCTCTTTTTTTTTTAAATAATTTCAAAACAACTTTATCATACTTTGCTGGCTTTAATATTTGTTTTTACTGCATTAATGCTAGATTATGACTTTTGCAGAAAACCACAACATGTGTGTGTAAAATTTCTTTAAACTAAATGCAGTATATAAACTATTAACTATCCATTGGTTTGATGCTTATTTTTTATAGACTTTTTTGAAAGCATTTAGCAAAATGTTTAAACCTTCATCTAGCTCTTCTTTTTTAATATTTAAAGCAGGAACAAATCTTAAAGTGGACTTTCCAGCAGTAATAACCAAAAGACCTGTATCTTGGCATTCTTTTACCAGTTCTTTAGGTGGCTCTTTGAATTCTAAACCAATCATCAAACCTTTACCCTTGACTTCTGAACAAATATCTGGGTACTGGTCAACAAATTTAGTTACCAATTCTTGTTTTAGATAAGCACCGTTTTCTATAACATTATCTAAAAATTTGCTTTCAGAAACTGTGTCAATAACGTAGTTGGCAACAGAGCAGACCAAAGGATTACCACCAAAAGTAGTACCATGGTCACCTACCTCAACAACACCGTTGAACTTTTCATTTAAAATAACACCACCAATTGGGACACCGTTTCCCATACCCTTGGCAAAGGTTACCACATCTGGATGAGCTTCTTTAGGGAAAGCACTGTGGGTCCAAAGAGTACCGGATCTGGAAACACCACACTGGATTTCATCGTAAATAAGAGGAATATTGAATTTGCTTAAGATTTTCTTTAGCTCTAAAAGCTTTACTGGGTCTATTGGGTTGATACCACCTTCACCTTGAATAGGCTCCACAATACAACCAGCAAACTTGCTGTCTGACAAATTAGCAATTGTGTTTTCTAGACCACTCAAGTCGCTGATATCCAAAAACTCAACGTCCATCATTGTTGAAAGGTAAGGCTTTCTGTATTTAATGTTCGAGGTTACAGACAGAGCACCCAAAGTTCTTCCGTGGAAACTGTTTTTGAATGCAAGGAACTTGTAGTGGACGTTTTCACTAGCATCTTTCTTGCTCATTTCTTGGTACTTGATGCAGAACTTGATGGCTGCCTCGTTGGCTTCTGTTCCTGAGTTACAGAAGAAAACACTTTTGGCATCATGCATACCTTTAGATTCTTTGGTTTTTTGCACTATTTTGTCGGCCAGCTTCAAAGACTGGTCGTTATAGTATAGGTTGGAGCTGTGAATTAGTCCGTTTTCAGAAGAAACTTGCTTGGCAATGACTTTGGCAATTTCAGGGTTGTTGTGCCCAAGAGAGGTGACTGCAATACCAGCGGTGAAGTCCAAATACTTCTTGTTGTTGACAGCATCTGTCAAGTACACACCTTGGCCGGATGTCACGATGATATTTGATGGTCTGGCGTATGTTGGGACTTGCTGTTTGAAAGACTCAGAGGTGACGAATCTCTTGTTGACGATAGATTTAAGCATTGCTGGTTGCTTGGTTATGTTTGCTTGGTGCCTGTTTCTCTGCGCTGACTTGCCAAAAAAAAAAAAGCAAGTGCTCTGTTGAGTTATGATTAATGATTGGTTTTGGTCCTATCAACAGAAAAAAAAAGGCTGCCAGAAACCTCCAAGAACCCCAATAAAGCAAGTACTAATAGTCCTAACCACCAGTGGCAACCTGTTCTGCGAGTTCCGTTATGGCTTTTCTTATATACAACAGCACATACTGACTACCAATGACTAAGTTTTAAAATAAAGTTGAAACTTTTTTTTTTTTTTTTTTTTTTAATTTGAATTATATAGCGTACAACACAGGCTCGGCCCTGGGGACCGAGGGCCCGACAAATAGCATACAACAAGACATGAAGCATGAAGAAGCAAATCCTGTCCAGGGTCTTCGCTCTCCAACATCAGCGGCTATGGATGCTCTTGTTGCAGAGACACTCGCCAGAAAACACGTTACTGGTTCCAGGTCAGTCTGCTCTTGTCGGCGGATCTTCTGCCGCTCAGCAGCTTGCCTGCAATGATCACAACTACAGCACCAAGGCACACCAGGCCACCGACGAGGTATACCTCACCCAGAAAGTTGTTTCTGCCACCTATGGAGGAGCCGTGGGTCAAGTAGAAGGCCTTGTGGCCGGAAAACTCTCTCACAGGCCAGTTCAGCGAGATGTCGACCTGGTAGGTGCTTGGAACAAGGTTTTGCTTAGTGTTTTTACCAAACAACTTTGAGAAAACAGGCAGAGCAGGATTGTCCATCCAGTTCTGGAACTCTTGCCAGGTGGATATGTCAGGAACGTTTGTTGCATTGTAGCCATCAGGGAACCTGCTTTTCCAGAATGGAGGCGGAGCAATTTCAGTGTAGTTTAAAGAGGTTTTCTTGAACCTTTTGGAGTTGGTGCTCCAGGTGATATCTGAATTGTCAAAAACGTAATTTTGCTCTTGGTTGTTTTGATTGACCAGAGTCATAGAAAAACTGTCGTTGAACATTGCGTTTGCAATCAGCCCACATGGATATATTTGCTTTTTGGTTTCATCGTCTTGGTATATCTCAGCACATTTGATACCTGTTGAGGTGTGTATCTCGTCTATTGTTGTTTTCTTGCCTTCTATTTGGTCCTCGTTGAACGACAGAGCGTATCTTCTGTGGTTAGGGTAGTAGTCTTTGATTAGATATGACATGAAGACAGGGGCACGAATGACGTACGGGGTGGTGAATCTTATGTGGCAAGTCCCGTTTTCAGAAAAGCTGTTGCCTGTGCTTACAGCGTTTGGATCAGGCGTGTAGCTCCACTGGGCGTCCAGAGTGTCTGATTCTGCATCTTTCAGCTGGTGGAAGTAGGACTCAACATAGGTCTTGGGAATGGTTGAGTAACCGTCAGTGCTGGCCACACTCGAGCATTCCTGGTAGAAAATTTTTATTTCGTTTGTCTTTTTGCTGATTGAAATCAGAATACCACCAAACAAAACGAATATGGCACACACACTCAGGAAAATGGTTATGGTCAGCCCTGGTGTGAAGATGGGGTTGTACGACTTTACTCTTTGCTGCAAAAAGTTGTTGTCCTTGGGTCTTCTGGGATAAAGTTTTTTGAGGTTTTGCTCTGGATTGCCGTTTTTTTCGTCTTCGTAGTCGCTGATGAACTCGTCTGAGTTCTGTTCTTCTCCAAGGTTCATCATACCCTGGATTCTTGAAGGCCTGGAGGGATGCTGGTAAAGGTCATTTTGGTCTCCACTGTCGACAGAGTATCTCTTTGGTGGGTAGGTGGAGAGACTGATTCTGTTTTTGTTCTCAGACATGCTGCTTGGGGGATGCTGCTTATGGGCTGGTGTTCTGCAGGAAAAAAAGGTCTGCTGCTTGTTTCTTGCTTGCCGCTGTTCCTGCTTGCTCTGGTTGGATGCCTGTCTTCTCTCGTAAGACGAGAAACAAAGAAGAAATCACGTCTGAAAACAAACACTAAACTACAATCTGAAAAAAAAAACGCTCTTCAACAATCATCGTACCTCGACTCCTTAAACATCTACTCATAAACCTTCATCTAACCTTCCTTCAACCCTTCTACACAGCCTTTACCAACGATCCAGAGATTTTAAAATCAAACTTTACAGGTTCATTTTAAAAAAAAAAAAAAAAAAACATCACAATGCTTCTGTTATTAATGTTTCCGTGCTGGTTTTCACCCTGGCACACTGTTTCTTTCATCCGCCCGCACACGCTTACATAAGCCAACATCGCAGCAGCAGCAAGTAAACAACACAGCCTATACAGGTGCCGTAGCAGAGAAGACGGTGAGCCTTGGTCAGAGAGACGCTCCAGCAGAAATATGGTCCTGCTGAAGGAACAGCAAAACACGGTTCTGGGCTTTGCAGCAGGCATCCTATGGAGCAGCGCTGGGGAGGCCTTAGTTACCCTGCCATATGTGGCGGCTTTTTTCGGACACATAAGCACATAGCAGCGGAGATACCGGACTTAAAGCCAAAGCCAAAGTTACCCCGCCACTGCTAAAACGGCCTGGTAGCGCCAATCGGAGATAGAGCAGCGTCCAAGCAACTGGACAGGGTAGCGCCAGGAGCTGCGCTCGCTGTTTTTTTCGGTCTTTTCTTCCGTTTCCTCGCTGTCTGCTGTGGTTTACCTCCGAGGATATGCACTATGCTTGTAACAACATCAATAAAGTCCATGATCTGAGACCAACCAAGCCCACCACCAGTGCACCGGACCGCCATCGAACATACAGTGAGGATTTCCAACCGATCAGGGTTTTTCTGCACTGCATCTTCACCAACTACAAGCTGAACAATGAGACCAAGCAGCAACAACAAGCCCAATGTTCTTCAGCACAACAAGATCTACCAAACATACGGCACACCAGGAATCACACACTCCACAAAAGTCAGCACAGACATATCATCTATAGACAAAATACACGATGATTCAAGAAAGGAAAGGTTTCTAGTCACCACAGGAAAGTACAACCTTGCTGTCTACAAAGTCATTGACAACGGGGAGCCTTCTTATGCTGCCAAGCACCCCAGTTTTATTAACCGATGTGAAAAGAGAAGTTTAAACGAAATAATCTTGATGAAAAATTTGCTGCACAACGATTCTCTAGCCAACCAGTCAACCGTTTCTTTGAGCAGCAATTTTAACAACAACATTAACGGCGTGTCGAGCGTTGATTTGTACAACAGCTATCTGTCAGTTTCGATACCTGACAGCAACACTCATAAAAATGCAAACAACAACACAGGCGTGAACCTAAGTGTTTCTCCTCAAGGATCGTTCAAGCTTTTAAACAACACAGCAGGCTTAAGCAGCAGTGGCAGCTCCTCTTCTATTCACCAAAAGCTTCCTCACTTGACTTTGCAAGCTTCAAGAAACAACTCGACAAATTCAATAAAAAGCAAAACAATAAGCACCACTTCCGACGTTAAAACAGGGTATCAAAATTACAAAAACATCATAGCCGTGACAAACACATCAACAACAGTTTCCTTATATGACATGAACAGAATGGATAAATCCTGCTTATTTGGAACAATACAGGAACACACAAGAACCATCAACTCATTAGATTTCCATCCGCTGCAGGCACACAGCTGTTTAGCAGGAGACATGAATGGGATAGTGAAAATATACGATTTGCGTAAGCTAGTCAGCTCAAACGGATTGAACATGAATTTCCGAAACATCTCAGACATGACCATTTCAACAAAACAAAACGACGCTATTAGAGACATCAAATGGAACCATTCTAACCAGTACAGCTTTGCTACAATACACGACTCAGGAACAATACTCAAATACGATACTAGATATCCTGCTCAACCTGAAAAGAAAATTAGTGCTCACGATGGGCCTGGGCTGTGTATTCACTGGATGCCTCAAGATAGCTTAACCAACAGCGGGTCTGAGTACCTGGCTAGTGGTGGAAGAGACGGAAAACTCTGCTATTGGTATATGGGGGACAACAGACCGTCTTTAGGTATTCCTGAAATGAGCATTGTTGTTGGTGAAACGATTGATAAACTTAAATTCAGGCCTTTGAAAAATAAAAAATACAGCAACCACAGCCAAAATGCTGCTATGAAAAACAAGGCTGCAGCCCAGAACAAAGTGCCAGGCTGGATCGAAGACGAGAACCAATTTTGTCAAACTCAAACAGGCTACTTAATTAACGATTGGGAAGTAGCTATAAGCTGCCCTAAAAACCAGTCCAAAAGCAATATAACGCTTTACAAGCCGTCTCAGGCTTATATGCCACATAAAGTTCTGGGAACTCAGAGGTCCACCACTGGATTTGTATGGTTTGATGAAAATAACATATTTAGTATAGATAAAGGCAATTGCATTAATGGATTTGATCTACAAAATGAGCCAGAAATGAAATACAACTTGGGAGGAAAAGGCATGCAGTGGAGAGATATCGAAGGAGATGGCCTAGTGTTTGCGTCTCCAATGGGTGTTCCTTCAAAATATGCAGGTTTTGGAAGAGATTCAATGAAAAACCAATTTTCCAGCACCAATAGTTACAATGAAGAAGAGTTCTATGAAGAAGAGCAAGCTGAAGGTTTAGCAGAAGACGACTATGCAGAAGAAAAATATGATTTGAAAGAAGAGAATTCTAGTGGAAGCGTTTTTAAAAACAGTTTACCAATTTCTCCACCAATATCAACATCAAACATGTCGTTTTTACAAAAACAAAGAGCAAACATTTTAATGAAAGAAAAGAGAAGAATGAGTGTTGGCTCACCAGCACGAGACAACGCTTTTTTGAATACACCTGAAAATGTAAAGTCCAATAGCTCACACAACACATTTTTAATGAATATGAAGAAAAGCAAAAAGGTTCCGAACCCAAACAGCAATATGAATTCCTTAGACAAACATAACGGCTTTGGTTCTAGCCATGTGCTTAACAATTCAAGTGCAGATGAGCAGCCTTTCCAACAGATGATGAAGTCACATAAAAACTGGACTTCTATTACTTCGCATAACTCAATTGATTCTCACAACACTACAAATGGAAGGTTCTCAATAATCACGCAAGACAAAACCCCATATCCTTTGTCAAAACACAATACGTTGAGCAATTTAAGTTTAGCAAATACATCAACTTTAGAAAAGAAAAACGACCGAATCATTTACTCTTTGAGCTTGCCTTTGGTGTATGACACTTTGGTCAGCATTGAAGAGAACGATGATGACCTGAAAAAAAATGAAAAACGCTCAAGATTACTTTTTGATCCTATTGAAAGGTTCAAGTATTTGGCACGGAAACTGGCTTATGCAAACGTAAACTACAGTAGAGTAGAATCAAAGGAAAATGCTGACAAAAAGAAAAAAAGAGACAAAGAGTTGATAGACTTGGAAAAGCTTGAAAGAGAAAGGATCATTCAAAACCTTGGTTTTCATGATGACTGGATGGCCACTGCAGAAACTAAATCTTTAAAACCACAGGAGCATAATTTAAAAAAGGCACTAAAAGCTGCTGATTCACTTGCGCAGGAAAAGACCTTTAAACCTAGCGATGTAAACAAGCCGAATGCAGACAATGTCAAAATATACAAAGAGGACTACGAAAAACTGAAGCGAGTGTGCAGCCATAACAGCAAAATATATTTCGAGATTAACGATTTGTCTAAAAGCAAGGTTTGGAAGCTGATAGAAAAAGGGCTTGACTTTCAAATTGCGTTATTAGATAAAAAGGAATTGGTGAATGCAAACCAGGACTCTGTCGATGGTTTAAAAAACGGAAATGACTTTAGTACATTAAAGATTGCATTGCCCAGCAGCAACTATGAATCTTTCAACGACAACGACGAAGTGGCAATTGTTGAGTCAGACATGGAGTTAACAAGTGATTACGAGCTAGAATCTAATTCTTCTTTGTCTAAAACGTCTTCTTTTGTAAGCTCGTTAAAACAAAGAACTTCTTCTACAGCGTCTGCAAGTAAACCTATGATGAGACCTATCAAGTATGAAATGCCAGCCAACGAATCAAAGAAAAAGAACTCAGACATAAAAAGTCCTAAGCACAGAGCCGAATCAAACAAAAAAATGTCTGTTTCCTATGAGCCTCAAGCTACACTTTGTGAGGAGGCAAAAGACACTTTGAACCATAAGAACAAAACAGCAATATATGATACACCTGAAAGTTTGGTATCTAAAGACACAGACAAGCCATGGTCTCTTAACAATTTGATAAAAAACATTCACAAGCACTCTTTAAAAACTGGGGACCTTTTAACCAGTTCTCTAATTGTGCTGAATTTCCATCAAATCCTGCCATCAGCTGTGAACTCAGTGTGTGATATCCGTAACAGCATGCATGATTTTATCTGCATACTGCACGCTTATGAGCTGTTTGATGTTTCAGCTGACCTTTTGAAAGGATGCACTATTGCTATGGACATTTTGAGCATTCAAGATAGGTTAAACAACGACGGCGATGATGGTGTAACTAAAGACGCTTCCATGGTCATACCTGAATTTAAAACAGAAACCAAACATGAGCACACTGTGTATAATAACAGCTGCTGCTGCTACTGCGAAAGCAAGATAGCCAAAAATGCAGTGATGCTTCTGAAATGTGGCCATATTGGCCATGCTGAGTGCATGAAGACATGGTTTTGTTCAGACAGTCTGAACTCATGTTTATGCCCTAACGGGTGCATAGGAAAACTTATTTAAGACTACAAACAGGTAGATGTATATATATATAAATGCTGGTAATGAATAACAAAAAAAATCAAGTTCTGCTTCTTTTCTTATGAAACTCAGCGATCAACCTCTCTCTTGAACAAAAAGTCGTCTAAAACATTAAAGAACCCTTTTTGAAGCATCAGATCATTATGGTGGCCTCTTTGGAATTTCTTGATGGTTTTGCTTTTGCTGTTGCTTAAGTCATAAAGCCCCTGACTGTGCGAACTTGGAACAACTTCATCTTGCATGCTGTTCAATATTAACAAAGGCATGTTAGGGTTCATTTTGCCTATGATCTTCTCACTCTCCCACTTTTCGTGGCATATTCCAACAAAGTGCTTGAGCCAAGGGAGAACATACGGAATGACTTTAGCTAGAGAAAGAAAAGTGTTCTCCAAAATCAGGCTGTCTACGTGGTTTGGGTGGGTGTGTGCAAAATATATGGCAACAGCACCTCCAATGGACGTTCCTTGAAGAATTAGTTTTGGCTTGGCTTCTCCAAGGCTGCTGTCCTTGTTTGCAGCTAGATTGAGCTGCTTCTGAGCCATCAGGTATTCAAACAAAGCCTCGCAGTCGGTTTTGATTCCTGCCTCGCTTGGGTGCCCTGTTGACTTTCCGTAGCCTCTGTAAGACCATATCACAATGTTCAAATCATGCTGGAAGAACAGATACTGGATCTTTGGCAAAGAGTGCCCTATGTTTCCTGCATTGGGTCTGAAAAGAACAAGGGTTTTTCGGTGTGGGTTGTAGGTTTTCCTGATGAATGTGTATATCTGTAGGTCGACTCCGTCCTCTGTTTTGATGAATTCCTCGTTAAAAAAAGGCTTCAAATCGCTGTATCTAAGATCGTCTGGCTTGTCGACATCAACCCTGGCGTTGTTGACCCACGAAGGATAAATCAAGTTGTTTTGGTTGTAGTAGACAGTTGCTATCCCTAGTGCTGAAATGATTGTTGTGGCAATGGCTGTCATTTTAACAAGCTTGTAAAAACTCCACATTTTGTGCCTGCTATAAAAGGAAATGTGCTTGTTCTGTTGGTTTTATTGATATTGTTTGATTCTTGGTTGCTAATGGTCTTTATCACTACACTTTAAACACCATTTTAAACTTTATTTTAAATTTTAAAATTGTTATTTAGTTTTTTTAAAAAAAAAAAAGAGTGAAAAAAAAAAAAACAAGCATACAAATATTTTAAAACCTTATACTAACAGAAACAAGACTCAGGCTCAGTTTGAGGTCAATGTTCACAGGTGAAGACAGCAAAATAACAAAGATCTCACAACAGGCCACGGTAGACGATGCAGAGCAGAAGCCTAAGCGTCCAGGTGGAAGCGTGGCGAAAGCATGCTTTGCAGGGTGGCAGGACGGGATTTACCGGAGTATATAGTTGGCTATAGCAGGGAGCCCAGCTCTTCTTTGACTTCGCTGATGATCTTGGCAATGTGCTCTGTCTCGATTTTCTTGAAATTTATCTGCTCCTCCAGAAGCATGATGAAGTTTTCTTTGACCTGGTGGGGTCTGTACTCGTTCAGGTAGTGGTGGATGTTCATGAGTATGATTCTGATATTTTCCAGGTGGTTTTCCTTTGCGCCTTCGGATATGTCAAGGTCTGTGTTGACAGACATGTTTGTGACCAGAACAAGAAAATTCAGCAGAAGAGATTTGATGAGTTTCTTCAGTTCTTTTTTCTTGCTGATCTCGTCGTTCTGCAGCTTGGAAAGCTTTATTTCTCCCAGATCCGGAAGCTCGTCCTTGGTGTTCCATATATTCCCAAACATTGTGAAGCTGTCCAGGTTGTCGTCTTCAGGCAGATTGGGCGGAACTGTGGAATCATCGTTTTCTTTCAGTGCTCCTCTTGTGCTTTTATAAAACTCCTGTGACAGCCTGTTGCTGATGCTTGTGAATTTGACTGGGTCGTTGATATGCTTAAGTTCTTCCGCTTTGATTTCTCGAAAGATGTCCAGATACTTTCCGGTGCCTGACTCAAAGTCTGCGTAGTACATCGGCGGATCAGGGTACAGAGACGAGACTCCTGACAAGGTGTTGTTGTTTTCTTTGCTCATTTGGTATTGGATGCTAGGATTGTGTGGAAAAAAAGGCCTTGGCTTGTGGTTTTAAATTGGGCCTCAGCAAGTCAAAAAAAAAAAAAAAAGCAGCAAGGTCAAATAAAGCTGTTTGGTGTGGATGCCTGGTGTTGGGCTTACATTCACTTCTATTAACAATCATCCAACCAGAACTTAATGAATGCCTGTGAAAGCAACTCGTAGCGTTGACATTAGAAGAAACGGGAGGATTGACATCAGAAGAAACAGGAGGATTGAGATTTGAAAAATGGGTTTCTCTGAGAAAAAAGCATTTAAAAAAAAAAACATTTCAAAAAACGACTTTAAAAAAACATTTTAAAAAAAATCAACAACTGAAAAATTTTAGCGCCTGGCGTGGAAGAGCCGGCAGGATTGATAAAGCTGTGCTGGAATACCCGTGCTGAGATAACCAAGCTGGAATACCTGTGCTGAAACCAATATACTGCCTGGCTGGCTGGGCATGGAAGATAAAAGCAAAAAGAACGGCCACCTCGGAGGACATGGTGACGCTGAAAAAGCAACCGCCAAGCAGCCTTTTCCAGAGGAGCACTGCACCTATCAAACGCACAGGCTACTGCAACGAGAGCACCGGAAACGCTGGATGTTTAGGAAAGAGGCAGAGGAGATTGCTGTGGTACTGCAAAAACAGCGGGCTGAACACAATGCTCTGGCAGCAGGCTTTGCCTTTCAATCAATATATACATAAACACACCTATGTGCGCCTGAAACTGCGGGGCTGTGCCTTGTAATACTCAGTTTCATTGCTGCTGTGGAAAAGATCCATTGGCTCCATGCCATTGGTGTTTGCATCGGTTCCGTCTTCGTCAGACATGGCGTCGTTCCCAAACCAGTTCATTTTGGAGCTGAAATCGACAAAGTTCATATCCCACTCAAAAGGAAATTCCTCACTGCTAGTATACTTTTCTTCCGCGACATTTTCATCAGGTGCTGAAATGCCGACGTCTGCGTTCATTCTTGAAGCGGCGTGCTGAGGCATCACAACCAATGGCGATTGTGCTGTGTTCAATACGCCAAAGTCGTTTTCGTTGTAGCTGCTAAGGCCATGCGACATGTTCTTCTCACTGGCTGCGTTCTCAAAAATTCGTTTGAACACCAGCTCACTGTACTCAATATCAGCAGTTAAATTGCTTTTTTCGTCGTTGGCCACAATGCCGCTAGCAGTGAGCATCTCATTTAACTTTTCAGCTTCTTTCCTTTGCTGATTTTTGATTCTTTTTAGAAACAGATTAAAGCACATTGCCAGAAATTTCTCTTTTGTATCTAGCAAGTCTGTTCTCATGTTCAGATTGTTAGCCTGATTTTTCATGCTCAAATCCAAAATACTGCAGATGTCATATAGTTTGCTGAACCATCCATACAGCTGAACCCCTGTAAACCGAACTTTTTTTAAAACGTTATTCAAAGACATATACTTTCCTTCTGCTTTGTCCTGGAACATGGCAGGATGAAAATAAAAGTAGTTTTTAGCAAGGTAAACAGGGTGCTTAATCAAACTTATTTTTTCAACTCTATGCAGCTTTAGCAAATCTTTTACTACGTTGAACTTTTCTACGTATTCTTTTAAGCTGACATGCTCTAAAAATTGGGAATTCCTGTTTTCGTTAAGTAATGCCCCTATGAACTCAAAATTGTTTTCAGATTCTGGGTATATTAACTGTGCCTGGAATAATATCTGGGAAAACTCTGTGAAAATTGTTAGTGTTACCAAAAATCCAGGGTTTATTGAAAGCAAAAACAGTGTTTTGTCCAACAAAGGCCTGGAAATATATGCAAAACCAGGATTTTCATTATTTACAACCTCCTGCTTGTATAAATATTGGCAATGATTTGCCGCTTTCAGAAAACAGCAAGATACCTGGTATGTGCACAAGCTGTAGTATATGATCAGATTGTCATTCAACAGCATATACTCTTCGTCACTGACCAATTCTGACTTGTCTTTAAATCTAAAGTTTTTTTTAATCCCTAGCACAGATATGATCGACTGCAAAGCAAAAAGACAGAAAAAGCTTTTTAAAAACAGATCAATAACTTCGTCCTTATTCAGACTTGAAATTGCAGTACTGTTATCAAAGCTGTAAAAACACAGTTCGTTTAAACCAAAGTTGTGATGGATGAAATCTGAGTAATTGTTTATCAGATTATTAACAACAGGAACACCAAAAGGCTTAAACAACTCATTGATGAGCCTTCTGGAATGAAAAATACTTTGTTTGAACAAATTTAAAATTTCGCACTGTGCAAAAGTAGAAAAGCCATGGTCATCAGGATATTCTGATATTAGTAGCCACTCATCAGTATAAACATTTGCATTTATATACAGAGCTTTCCCATTTTGAAAAGAACACATAGTGTCTATGTACAAGATAAAGTAAAAAATTCTTTTTAGCATATCAAAGTCGCCCAAGGATACTTTCAAAAACATTGCACTCAAAAACTCGTTTTCTTTGTAGATTTGAACCACGTCCATTTTGTTTAATTGAAATGCTAAAGCTGTTTGACACATCATACCTACTAGGTTAGTTAAATGCGAAAAATCTGTTCCAAACTGCCCATTTGTAAAAGAGAAAAAGCATTTAAGAACTAAGAACTGTATTTTCTCAAAAAACATCATTTTACCAGTAGATTCGCCTTGAAGAAACATGAAGAACTGTAAAATACAATCAGGAAAATTTGAGTCGTAAAAAGTTAATCCTAAAATGTACAATATAATACCCAGCTTATAAAAATTCTTTCCACAATTAATTCTATCAATTCTGTTTCCGTTTTCTTCAATTGTGATAAAAATTTCATCGACATAGTTTAGAACCACAGCTTCTTGCAATATTTGTGCTGTATGGCTTAACGTCGAACTAAAGTATAATGCAACAAATTGCTTGATCTCAGTTTTTGACTCAGGAATATTTTTAACAATTTTGTTCAAAAGAGGTTCAATTTGTGAGCTTTCACTGCAGTATATACTATTCATTTCTCTTGAAATAGAATAATGATTTGAGTGGTTTCCAACTGCGCTTTCTGAAGATGACGAAGCTTGATCAGTGTTCTCGGAAGTATTTGTTTCTTTTTTTAAAATGTTCCATACCTGATAAATTCGATTCAATTGTGCATGCTTAGGATTAGCAGTGTTTTTGGATAGTTTGTAAATAGTCGTTCTAAAAGATGTAGGCCCAAAAAACAAAAGTCTGTCATTTTTCAGCAGATATGAATAATACTCCTGCAGGATCGGATTGGGCTTGAATTGTGTTTGAATCAAATGGTCTAAAGCCTGTCTTTTCTTTAGATTAGGCACTGAGAGTTTACCTTGCTTTGTATAGAGTTTTGCGGGTTTGCCTTTAACTTTTTCAGCATGTAAAAATTTATCAATGGAACTCCTCTTATTTTCTTTTTTCTTATTCTGTTTGTCATCTATCAGCGATGAATGCTTTTGCACTTTGTTTAGGTTTTTGGATTCTAAAGGAATTTTGCCTTTTTGCTGTTGGCTGGCTGTGTCGTCTTCTTTTTGCTCATTGCTAAGAGAGAATGGATAGCTTTCATAAGTGCATATTTCAAGTTTTCTTTTGGTGCAGTTGTTGCAAAAAGGCTTGTTTCTGTCACATTTCAGATGCTTCAGATGGCAAAACTTGCATGAGCGCCTAATCCTATTGCGTTTTTTCTTTTCATCGTTGAGTGAAGTATTGCTAGTTTCAGACATGGGTGCTGCAAAATGTTAGCTGAGCCTAAGGGCAAGACAGCACAATCCGGTAAGATGTGAGCAGGTTTCTGCTAAAAGTGAAAAACGAGTTTGATGCCTGTTCCCTAAGCAGGATATGCTTGCGTGATGGCTGGTGAAACTTGGTTGTGCACTTTGATGATGCAAAAAGAGAAACTGTGGATTTAGCAGCAAAGCAGAATACAAGCAGAAGCAACAAAAACGACAGGTAATCTGCTTGTCTTGCTGACGCCATAGCCAATCAAAGCATCCACAGCCACTAAAGGCCTATTCCCAGCAACACTAAATATCTTGCAAGAAAAACAAGCTGCAAGTGACAGAACTTGTTTTGAAATGGATGCTGGCACTTGCTTTGAAATGGAGACCAGCGCTTGCTGTGAAATGAAGACTAGCACTTGTTTCTGGCACAGTCCTGAAGTATGTGTGCCTTTTTAGGTGCTCCGAGGTTTCTGTTCCATGAAAAAGAGGGGTTCCCGGACGGACTACTGGCAAGCCCTGTTTAGCAGCGCTAGGCCAGCCTGGCACTCACACCGCCTAGGCAGGCCATAGACACTGGACCCTGTCGTGGCATTGTTTTTCTGCACCGTTGACTTCTGGTGGCCTGTTTACTATTCAGCACCATTGTTTCAGCGCGGGAACTGAAAGCGCAGGTATTTGGCCATGATACGCACCTTCACGTGGTTGTGCAGCTCCCAAAGTGGAGAAAGCGTGCTGGGGCGGAGTGGGCAGCTCAGCGGCGTGCCGTTTTTAGTGCGTGGCTTGCTGCGGACGCTTTTAGTGCTGTGGCTGAATGTGGCCGTTTGCAGGGCATGCTGCCTGCCTGCTTCTTTTGGCTCTGTGTGCCTGCTTGCCGCCAGGCCACTCAGCGTTGCTTCTTTTCTGCACTCTCTGCAAGAAGGGCACCAGCGGTTGCCCATTGCTGGGTCACGCTGTGTCAAGCTGTGGCCGAACCCAAAATTTCCAGGACTCCTTGTGCTCTTTTGGAAAAGCTGGTTAGCTGGTCAGTCCCGGGCCTCGTTCCTGCGCCATTCATTACACGCATACCCCTACCTCCAGACCAGCGTCCACAGCCAACAGACCTGTCACTAGCGCCAGAGGATCCACCTTGGCTGGCCCCTTGCTGACTGACTCTCAGCCCAGAAACGAGCCTCTGGTCCTCCGCGGCCATTGGCAGCTGAACGGCTTTAAGCACACCATCATAGGCCTGTCACCTGTCTAGGCGGCCTTAAAGAAAACACGGCTGCGGGAACATTTCTTTTTTTTGTTGTTTTTTCTTTTTTAAAAACTGTTTAGTCAGTTTAAAATCAAGATGCTCATCTGCTCCTCATCATCAGCAACACAGCAATCATTGAGAGCCTGTTTTTCTGATAAAAAAGACAAACCATCAGCAGGACTAAGAACAAGTTTCCAATACAGAAGTTTTTTTTGAACAGTCGCCGATGGGATTCATTGTGCCCGGCAGAAACAACACAAAGGTTTTGAGCAGCAAGTCGAATGTCCGAATCAATGAGGAAAACATACATAAAAAGCTTTATTTTAAAGCGCTGTCTTCTGCAAAACACAAGCACACAGCAAGCAAAGATCAAAACAAAGCCATTGCTGAACACAGAAAAACAACCATACTAGATTTGCCAGCAGAGCTTTTAAAAAAGATATTCATTCACCTAACGCTATTGGAAATCAACCGTTTAGGCTTTGCAATGATCTCCTTGTTCAGGAGGCTGTTTTTTGATGACTCAGCATATAGAAACAAGTACATTGAGCATCAGATTGAGTCAAACTTTGCAAGGTTTTTAGTCGATATGTACACTTTCAGTGAATACACTGCCATTTACTTAAATTCCATACTTTCTGGGCATTCAGAAAACCACCAAGGCATCGGCCCTACAGTAAAAAGCTTGAATTTCAAAGAGGTTGTGGCCAAATTCAAAAAAGAAAAGATCAGCATTAGTGGAAATATTACTCAAATTTTTGTGAAGTTTATCAAAGACCTAAGCACACAGCAAAGCTGCATCTGGAATTTTCAAACCTTCTATTGGCTCATTCTGCCTTTTATTGCAGTGGGCGATAGCAAAACAGGGCCCAACTCGTTCCAAAAGCTGTCGTTGCACGACGATTTAAGATTTTGCTTTTTGATGAAAGAAATTTCGCTGAACCAATTTGAGATGCTTTGTGGCGGACACATCACTCATTTTAACTGGTTTAATGCGGTGTTTATTTGTATTAACTTGTGCATGATTATAGATCGCTGCTTACTGGATTTTGCATCAGACAATTTTTTAATGCTTACAAAAAATGTGTCAGACGTGCATAAGGTTGCAAACAAAGATTTTTACCAACAAAAAATTGCTAACTTTATAAAATACATAGTTTTGATAGTAGTAAAAGACACAAGATTGCACTATTTTGGCGTAGACAAAGCAACCGTTTTTGTTCAACGATTAATTGCAACTTTGGTAACTTTAAATGAGCCGGACGCGCATTTGTATCAGCCAGAAATCAGCACTAATATAAACAGAAATACTAAAATAAATATTAAAGAGAAGTTGTTGTGCGACTCTTTTAAAGATGAAGATGTGTGGGTTGAAATTTTGAATTCGGAGTTCAAAAGCAAAAATACAGGAAGATCAAGCGAAGTCAGTGCTATTTACCATGATTTATATCTTCTATTCACTGAAGTCATTAATTATTCATATGGTGAGTCTAAATCTAAAATTCCAGATGTCATGCACAGACTGTCACTATAGGGTTGTGCTATATGTATATATATCATACAAGCTTGCCATGCAGCATTGCAAAATGCAAACTGAACAAAAGAACAAAAATGCGATTTACATTGCAAACTCAAAAAAATTTTCAAATTATCTGAGTCTAAATTATTTCAATGCATTTAAGAAGCAGCTTCCTTGCTTCAAACTGTTTAAATTGCTGAAAACATGGGCTCAGACTCTTCTTTCCTTGTTGGTTGCCTGCTGTGGTCTCTAAGTTTAAAAAGCAGAGCGATCTCGGCAAACAAAAACGCCAAAACTAATTTAATAAACAAACAGTTCATTTAATTAACAAACAGTTTGTTTAATTGGCCAAGCTGCTGTAAACAAAACCTCTCAGCTTTAGTCTTCTAGGTATTCTCTAATGCCTGTTCATGTACGCCGTTAAGTACACTTTTAAATGATTAAATCGTGCTACGCACGTGCACAACGTTTATGTTTTAAATCCGGAGTCACGCGCACACATTTTTTTCTTAAGAAACACACTTCATTGCCAAGTACTTGAACGTTTATTTGCACTTCTTCTGTTGTTTTTAAAGTCCATGTTTCTAGCCTGAAAGAAGGACAAGCCTGGATAAACCAGCAAGCAAAGATTTTTGACAAATCACTTTACTAAAACACAAGTTGTTATTGACTGAAATATAAAATGTCACAAACACCCCAAGTAGAAGCAGAACCAAGATTTAAAATAAAGAAGTGGACCGCCGTTGGCATTTGGTCTTGGGACCTTGATAGTGCAGACTGTGCCATTTGCAAAAGTAACCTTATGGAACCATGTGTTGACTGCCAAAATGACGCGCACACGCAAAACACAACGCAGAGCAATATAAACGACAAAAAAGACGAGTGTATAACAGCAACAGGAAACTGTGGGCACTCCTTCCATATCCATTGCATAAACAAGTGGCTGTTGAAGAGGCAAGTGTGTCCTCTAGATTCGCAACCATGGGGATTCAAAAAATACAACAAGTAGACCGGTTTCTTTGGTGCAGGATATATAAGTGTATATAAAGCTTACATGTAATAGCCAGGGTTTCTAGGGAAAATGCCCCACAAGGCCCAAGTCAAGCATCTTTCGTCGATTTCCTTCAAAATTTCATCCTTCCAGTTAAGGCCTTCGATGTAGTCATACTCTACATAGAAGATATACTGCCATTTACCTGAGTGCTGTCCTATAGGCCTTGATGAGATGCTCGTCATATTAATGTTAAAGCTTTGAAATATCTTTAGAACCTCAACTAATGATCCAGGTCCGTCTCTTAGCGTTGTGAAAGTCAATAGAACAATTTTTTCTGCGTCCTTGCCAGAGGGTTCTGTTGCTAAATGCTGAGAATGAAGCAGCAGTGAGGAAAGCTGTTTCTCGTTATCTTTTCTCTTTACAAACGTCAAGAATCTTGTGGTGTTTCCTTTCATGTTGTTGATGCCTTCAAATTTGATTTCGCAGTTGTTGATTTTAGCACCTGCAGGTGATCCTATGGCCAAAGAATGAATTCCATTCTTCTTGTCCTCTTTGCACCTGACCATGGCTTCAGAGGTGCTTTTACAGTCAATGATGTTTTTGAATTTATTTTTAAATGTTTCTTGTTTCAAAAAGTCACTTACCTGGCCCCAGACCTGAGGGTGGGAATACAGATTGCCAAACGTCAAGCTATCGTAGTTGTCCAAGTCCTCTTTATCGGGCACAACCAGGCAATGCTCAATTTTGACGTACTGCTCGCCAATGATGTTCAGCGGTGGATACTTTCTGTTGCTGTAGTCAGTCATTAAGGTGTCTTCTTTTTTTCCGCTGGCATTCAAGACATCCCTTATTAAGTCATAGGTGAACACAACCTGTCCATTAGTACTGTTCTCCAAGGGAATAACTGCATAGTCTATTGTTTCGTCATTTAAAACAGACTCAAAACATTCTGGAATTGTTGCAGCTGGGACTAAATCATAAGCTGTTTCGTCAGGAAATTGCTGGATTGCAGCCTGGTGCGAGTATGTTCCTCTTGGACCCAAAAATGCAACTTTTTGTTTGTTCATGCTTGCTGGCACACGGCTGTTAAAAAGTATTTGAAGTGTTAGCTGAAATAAAAACGGCTGTATGGCTGTTTTGTACTGGTTTTTTAGGGTTTGTATCTGCTTATTAAACCTGAAAAATGGCGACAAAATTAAGGCAATCACCACATTTATTGCGTTTATTGCAGCTTTTTTTAAAAAAAAAAATGAAACATAAAATAAAAAAATATATTTTTAAAAAAAAAAAATAAGCTTTATTAAAATTTTTTAAAACGAAAATGATGGTTTCGGACCGGCATTAATCAATGATCGAAGAAACAAGCCATGAAGATGACTCTCTGGTCCAATGACCAGCCGTAATGAACATCGGATATGGCCTAGAAAGAGGCGCATACTGCAGTCTGTTTGGCTGAAAAGTAAGTCTGGAGCAGTAGAGGCGTGTGAGTAAGTGAATATGTGTGTATAAGCGCATATATATAGGGGCACTGCGAGCACGCAGAAAAAAGGCCAGGCAAACGTACATACAGGATTTGTCTAGCAGCATCTACTCCATGCAGACGTATATACAGGATGTGTCTAGCAGCATCTACTCCATGCTTTCAGACAGCTCAACAAGCTTGTTGACATCAAAAGAGGCGTCACCTTTGTTGAAAGCTTTCAGGATGTTCAGTCTTTCGTTGACCAGTCTTCCTTCGATAACACCGTAGAATCTTTGCAGGTTCAGCAACAGCAGGGTGCAGTCGCTCATGTTGATAGAGCACTCTTGGTCCAGCTGGCCAACCATTAAGCTGATTTGCTTTCTTTCCAAAAGGTCATTGAAGAAGGATATGGTCAGGTACGGCTTAGCAAACTCTTTGTGCAGCTGGTACTCAACAAGAGAAGTGATGATGCAGTGGGTGTTGTACTTGTCAGGGAATGACCACTGAACATAGAATAGCTCGGAGCCAGACTGTGGCTTCGCATCAGGAGCTTCGGTGTCAGGGGTTATGTCTCTTGGCAGAGGCAGAACAAAGATGGGGTTTTCCTTGGCGTTGGCATGCAACTTTTCCCAGATGTTTTTGGGCAAAACAGAGTGCAAGTGGTTTTCAGCCATTTTTGGAGTGGAGAACCTGGCTCTCCACAGGAACTCAGCCTCTTGAGGAGACAGCTCCATGAACTTTTCCAAGTCGACATAGGAGCTCAGGGTTTTGTATGGTTTTTTTTCTTTGGTTTCAGGGATGGCACCTAAACTTTTGGTGGTTGGCTTGTTCATGTCGTCTGCGGATTCTTGTGACTGCTGTTCTTGGTACGACTTCAAGGCTTCTAAAGGATCGATCTTGTTAAACTCTTTTTTCTTTTTTTCTAGGTCTTCTTTCAGGCTTTCTTTCAGTTCTTGTATGGAGTTGAAGCCCTTTTCCTTGGCTTTCTGAAGTAATTTGTCTTTGTAGGAAACCTCGAAGGTGGAGTTGATGTTTTTTGGCTTAAATTCAGTGGACTTGAATGCTTTGGCAAATAGGGCGCTGGTGGTGTTTGCAGAGGCGTGTATGAACTCTCTTTTGTTGGCGATCTTGTGCAGCATGTATGGGGTGCGTTGGCAAGAAGGGCTCTCTGGTGGCTGCCTGAAGGGTGAAAGGAGGTAAGGTGTGAAGCAATAAAGCTGGTGCTGTGAAGACGAAAGAGTGTAGCGAGGCGATGAACAGGCGGCCATGCAGAGTGAAAAAAAAGCGGAAGGACGAGAAAAAAAACGTGCTGCGGAGAACGGAAAGCGAGCGCCGCAAGGAGACGCTGCCGAGAGAATAGCGAGACAGGAAGGAGGGCTGGGTCATGTGCAGCGGCGCTGTGGAGCGTGTGAGGCATGCGGCAGTGCACCGGAGGGGCGTGAATGTTGCATAGCAGGGTGAATGTTGCATAGCAGAGTGAAAGTTTAAGAGCAGGGTGAAAGTTTCAGAGCAGGGTGAATGTTTAAGAGCAGGGTGAATGTTACATAGCAGGGTGAATGTTACATAGCAGTGTGAACGTTTAAAACTGCGTGAAATATTTTAAAAAAAGCGTGAAATATTTTAAAAAAAGCGTGAAATATTCTAAAACGGCGTGAAATGAACAGGTGGAAATGACTCGATGCAGCAGAACCGTCCACATTGGTCGGGACGCGGCGTGAGGACAGCGCGTGACCTAGGCGATAAGTACAGGCCGCCCGCGTGACTTGATGCTGCTGGGTCCACGTGACTTGATGCTGCTCGGTCCGCGTGACTTGATGCTGCTCGGTCCGCGTGACTTGATGCTGCTCGGTCCGCGTGACTTGATGCTGCTTGGTCACGCTTCCAGCGCCTCTTTTCCCGCACCCAGGTGACTAATTGACTCCGCCGTTTTACTCAAGCCCAGGCTGGATATCACGGAGACCAGCGAGAACACCAGTGGCAGCAGCCTAGAGCGACAAAGCAACCGTTTTCGCCAGCCATCCAACCACCACACATGTCCTCCAGACCTGAAAACAGAGAGAAGAAGCGCGAGACCCAGATTCTTCTCAGCGCCATCAAGAAGTTTGGTCTTTTCTCCTCCGCAGACTCCAAGAAGAACCACATCAGGAAGTGGTCCCTCATCCTCAAAGAGTACAACCAGCTTGTTCCCAACGGCAGAATTTGCAAGCAAACAAGGACTCTCAGGGTCAGGCTCCAAAAGCTCATATCCATGCTTTCCTCAGGCAACATAGCCTACCTCCAGCGCTACTGCTACGACGACGACATAGAACTGCTGAGGGAGTTTCTCAAAGACTCCAGTTCAAAGAATAGCAGTGTGGCGTCCTTTGACTCCGGCTCTCTGGCCATCGATAACTATTCCTCCGGCCCTGCCCACGGCATTACAAACGAGTACGAAGACGATGGCGAGATCCCTCCAGAAGACGACGAGGACGACCAGCCCCTTGACTCGATCAAAGTGCTGCCGCGGTCCTCGTATCTTTCTGTCAAAAAAGACCAGATCACTGCAAACAACACCAACAACGAATTTTCAACAGAAACAGGCTCGCCCAGCAACACCTCTACAAGGTCGTACAACTCCCTCGGCAAGCACAGCAGTGGCAACGTCAAAAAACTGTCAATCCTGTATGGAGCGGCTATGATGGAGGACGACGATGCCAGTGCTGCGGCAACGGAGCACAGCATCGAGAAGGCTGAAAACCTGAGCAGAGATATGGAGATTGCGCACATGAAACAGACAATTCACTCTCTCCAGTCATCTGTCATGCAGCTCGAGTCCTTCTTTGCTGTCTTGAAAGACAGAATTGAATATTTAGAAAGCCTGAACAGATAGAAATATATATAGAGAATAAAACTAGGATCTTTTTTTTGCTAGATACGGCGACCAAAGCTGCGTTGCGGTTGAGAGTGCAGCCACTGCGTCTGATTGTGGATGCTTTTGTCATGGTTATGCTTTCTGTTTGTCATGGTTATGTCTCATGTTTGCCATGGATACGTTTGCTGGTTCTCTAGCCCATTCTGGTCACGTGCGCTTCTTGATTCCGCATGGGAATCACAACGGAGACAAGGCAGAAAAAATTTAAAAACAAACTTTAAATCAACTCTTAGCCTTGCTGTAAATGGGTCTTCTAAAACGCATGTCAACACTACCAAACAGTATAGAGACTGCCCACAGCAAGCCCCCAAGAGACATACATTTGTCACTGACAGGACCGCTTTTTTTTTTGCATCTTCACTATTTGATTTACGCCATAAGCAACCTTACAACCACATCTGACTTCTCAGAACAATGAATGCCAACAGAAACAACAGTGCCCTTCCCAGACCCAACGTCAGCACAATCCTCTCGCTTAGAGACAAGATTCTGTACGAGAGCGTAAGCTTCAAGATAATTCTATACACAGCAGCTGTGCTTTTTGTCAATAACACATTCTTCTACGCAGGCTTCCTATATGAGTTCCTAAACCCAAACAACATTGAATACTTTTACAGCGACGCCAAGCACACTCTTTCCAGGTGTTTATTAAGGTATGTTTTTTATCCTATAGTTGCCACATGCGACGGCACAGCCGCGGACCTGTTTATGACCTGCTTGCTCTTGTATCATTTTGGAAAAAGAATTGAGCTCATATACAAAATTAACTTCAAGCAGATTCTAGTTCATGCGTATTTGTTAAACTTCTTTATCAGCGGAATACTGCTCAATCTGCTGATCAAAAAAATATACCTATCGAAAATCAAGCAGTGGAGCTGGACCAGCTACGTTGTTGGATCATATCCCACAGGGTTTGCTTCTTTCATAGTCTGTATTTTCTCAAAATACAAGTATAAAGAAAAGTACTGGTGGCAGCTGAAGTTTAGCAAGTTCATCACACTGAAGCTGCCTTCTAATGTATTTTCTTACACATTGATGAGCTTATATCTAGTCTCGCATTACACAGAATTGCCTTCGCTTGCGATTCAGTACTTCATGTATAACTACGCTCTTTCGAGCAAATGAACACAAGAAATAGATTGAATACTACGGACAGGACGCAGAAAATGGTGTTTTCTTCAAATTCTTCTTGACATGCAAAACTTTATATATACATACATATATATATCAGCCTTAAGCTCTAGCTCCTGCCATTTGCTGCTGCTGCTCTATTTTTCTTTTTTGCAGAACGCTGTAGTTATAGACCTTGGACATATTGACCTCCAAAGTGGTTTTTTGCTCTCTCAAAAATTCAATGTCTTCAATGATCTCATTTATTTTGTTGGTGTAGTTCTCGTTCTTTTCTTTCAAGATTGTTTGGGCTTCTTCGTAGGTAAACTCCATCAAGATCCCTGATCCAAGCCACAAGGACACTGTGTTGGTTGTTGATTTCTTTGGAATCGATGCAAACCCAAACAGTCCGTCTTCTAGCTCGTACTGTATGTCTTGGAACTCGCTTTCATCGTCTTCGTCTTCGGAATCGTTGTTTTGGGCAACAAGGATGTCGATCACCTTTGAGTTTGTTTTGATGTCCTTGGTAACATCAGTAATACTTTTCAGCTGCTGGTCCTTGGATCTCAGCATGTATTCGTATTTGCTCAAGTTTTGCTGCAGATTTGCGACTGTAAGCTCCAGGTTGCTTGTGATTTTTGAATCATTCAAGTCAATGAATTGGGCTTTTGGAATGCCCCTTGGATTGGTGTCTTTGATATCAGCTTTGGCACTTGACATTGTGGTCTGTGTGTGCTTGTTTTTTTTGTTTTTTTTTGGGTTTTCTGGGCTGTGCTAAACTTGTTGTTTAACCTCTTACAGTTATGTTCAGGAAGAGTAAGTATGACCTTATTCTCACGTATCCCTACCTGAATCTAGGAGCTTTGACACTAAGAAGCTTTAAAAACTTGTTCGTACCAGAAAAAAATGAAAAGAAAGTTTTTTTTCACTTTTTTAAAAAAAAAAAAATATAAAAACCGTGAAAAAAATTTAAAAACTAAATGATGAAACTTTTTGAAGCTTTTTTTTTTTTTAAAAACGACAATATTCACTATTTATGAGATTTATTGCTTTGTTTTTCGGTGAACATTGGATTGAAATCAAGTGTCTTGGACAATTAGCTGCTTTTTTTTTAGCATATAGCGATTAAAAAATGTATCTCTGAGCGCCATGCACATCTGAGCCACGCAGACACCGTTCCATCAAACCAAGCACAACAGCTTTGACAACTGTTTTTCTCAGTGCCTTTTTTTATGTTCCGCATTATCAGCAGCAAAACCAGAAAAACACACAATCACCACACTTTACAGCTTATAATGGACAAACAGCAGCATTCACGTACCTCAAAACCACTGCCTAATGAGCCAAACAAAAAGAAACTCAAGGCGCAGAAAAGCGTTGATGAAAACGGCTTCAGAACCTCTGTCACCAAAGCTGTCAACCAGGAGCCAGATGTCATTGTCTACAATGTTGGTGACAAGTTCCGTGAAGTTGAGCCCTACTGGTTCAAGCATCAAACTTTTTGCAAAGAGAGGTGGCGTGACAGAAACATTTTGAACTTGTTTGTTGAGGAGTTCAGAGCCAGAAAGCCTTCAGACTATGAAAAGGCAATTGATTCTGGAAAAGTGTTTATAAACGGAAGCCCTGTTGACAGAGACTACATCATGAGAAACGGTGATTTGCTCGAGCACGTCAAGCATGCACACGAGCCAAAAGTATCGAACAAAAGCATAAAAATTGTTCATGAAGACGACCAGCTAATTGTTATTGACAAGCCGTCATCAATTCCTGCACATCCCACTGGAAGATTCAGATTTAACACTGTGACCAAAATACTTGAAAGAGAATTTAAAATCAAAGCTCATCCAATTAATAGATTGGACAGACTTACTTCAGGTCTCATGTTCTTAAGCAAAAATCCAAAAGTAGCCAATGACATGAGAATTTCTCTATTTCAAAGAGAATTTTCAAAACAGTATATGGCCAGAGTTGCTGGTGAGTTTCCTTTGACATTGAATGGAAATGCAATTGTTGTCGACAAGCCTATCAATCTCTATGATCCGAGAGTAACTCTGAATGTTGTAGACGAAACAAATGGAAAACCTTCGATCACAGAGTTCAAAAGAATATCTTATGATGCTAAGACAAACACTTCAATCGTTCAATGTAAACCATTGACCGGAAGAACCCATCAAATTAGAGTTCATTTGCAATACTTAGGATTTCCTATAGCAAACGATCCTATCTATTCCAGTCCTGAGCTATGGGGTGAGAACTTAGGTAAAGATGGTAACTATGAAATACCATTGGAAAAAGTCTGTGCAAAGTTAGAAAAATGTGGAAAAAGTGAGGTTAGTAAAACTTGGTGGTCTTACAACTATGCAAATGAACTGATCAGCACAGGGGAGAAGATTAGTGGAAAGACATGTGAAGTTTGTGAATCAGATATTCATGATGATCCTAGGGCTGATGAACTGGAACTCTGGCTGCATGCATACAAGTACGAGTCTTTGAAAAACGAAGATCCATCTAAAAACTGGTCCTACAAAACTGAGTTCCCTGATTGGTGCACTTCAGTTCACGAAAAATACATGAACTTGGCGCTAGAAGAAGCTGACAAATGCGAAGAAACTGATAAGGCTTTTAACGTAGGATGTGTTATAACCCACAACAGCGAGATCATTAGTGTTGGTTATTCAAGAGAAATGCCAGGAAACACCCACGCTGAGCAAAATGCTCTTCAAAAGCTAAAGAATAATAAAGTGGATTTACCATTAGGTTCAAACCTGTATACAACCATGGAGCCTTGTTCCGAAAGGCTGAGTGGCAATTTGCCATGTGTTGACAGAATCATTGAATACAAAGAGCAAATCGAAACTGTTTTTATAGGATGTGCTGAACCACAGACATTTATTGAAAATAATGTTAGTGCAAAGAAACTTCTAGATAATGGCATCAACTATGTAGTCTTGCCTGGCTTTAAAGAAAGGGCAGAAAAAATCGCCTTCAAGGGGCACAATAAATAGAGCTGATATATATCTATTTTATATAAAACTATGAGTTGTTTCGTTCTATGCTGTAAAATATGACTCTTTACCTTTGATAAAATAAGGATAAGCAAACACCGAGCATAAGCATATTAAAGTTGAAACTGCTATTAGTGAAGGATAAACATAAAGGCCAAGGTGGTTAATCATAATTCCATCTAAAAACGGCAAAAATGCAGCACCAATTGAAGCTAAAGATATAGCAGTGGACAATCCTTTAACTTTGACGTTTTCGTCCAGTAGATCAGCGGCAACAATGGACAGCAGCGGAAACATAGGTCCAATAAACATACCACACAGGAATACAGTCGTACCAAATACAGCAAAATACAATGTCGAGTGGCTGAAAAGAGCACCTAAAATAATAAGCAGGCAATTAAAAGACATGGTGATCTTTGTAAAAAACTTAAGGGCTTGATACTCATTTGAGAACCATTTTGAAATTTTCATGCTAAAGTAGAATCTACCTACTGTCAATCCTAGCCAAAACGAAGAAGTTATCATTGACATGTATTTAGAGCTTCCCTCTTTATATTGCATCAGGTAAGTATACATCCACGATCCTGTGCCAACTTCAGAGCCCAAATGAAAAAATAAGGCAATAGTGTATAATGGCACCAAAGGATATTTTTTCATCATTTCTAAAGTCGATAAAGGTGCTGTATCGTATTCTGGTTCATCACCTTCAAGAACATCAGATAAAGACTTATGTGCGCTTATTTTAATTTTGTACAAATACTTTTCCTTTGTTTCATATTTGAAAAGATTCCAGCACACTATGCCTCCAAAACTGCATATACTGAATTGAATTATGAAAAATTTATTCCAGTTGTGTTCACCTAAGCTATGTATAATCAAAGGCGTTAAAAACGAGCATACCCCGTACATCCCATGTACACATCCTAGCAGCTCATTCTTATAGCATGTGAACGATGAAAATATATAGTTCACAACAGAGTCCAGCAGCCCTATCCCTATTCCTATTGGGTAGTAGCACAGCAGGTACATCACAAAAAACGGCGGTTTGCTAAACAGAATCAGCGATGGTATGCTTATAAGAAAGCACGCTATTGTCAGACATCCACGCTGCCCAAATTTCAAGTGCAGATATTCAGTGACAAAACATGCTGAAAAATATCCAAATGTCTGCATCAAAAAAATGTAGCCTATAACAGCCTGCGAAACATCGTACTTATGTGATAATATTTGGATCAGCATGCCTGTTGCTTGATCGTTTAGCCCCAGAGTGGTGAAAACAAGCAATAGAATAGCGATTTGCTTTTGAACAAAAGTTGTTTTTGGATCAAGGGGATACATTACAATCTTGCTTCCTTGATAATGTATTGTCTCTTCAGAAGTCTCATTTTCTTCGTGGATCAGCGTTTCGCCCAGCTCTAGTGCATCGCCGCTTCTTTCGTTGTCTTCTCTTCTTGTGGGATGCATGGCATAGCTGTCGTCGTCATACAGCTCAAAATCTGAGTGTTTGGTGTTTTCAGACATGTACGATTTTTTTTGAGGGCCTTATTTGTTCAAAACGGCTAGTTTCTGTTGAGCTGCAGTGTGTAGATCACCTCTGTTGTAGTTTGCTCTGGTAGTCGTTTTTTGGCAGCCAGAGGTCAGCTGTTGCTTGTGAATCGTAATTGCAGCCTGTTTTTTATCTTCCTCCTACGTTAAACTCTATCAATAATAATCTCAGATGACTAATGATAATATTAGACGAGCCTAGAGCATCCTGGAAGTGAGTATCTTTTGACGTTTTAAAAATTATTTAAATTGTTTTTTTAAAAAACTGAAAAAAAAAAAATTTAAAAAAGCAAAAAAAAGAAAAAAAATGAGCCAGCCCTCCTGTAAATTTTGTTCACTAAATGCGCACTGAGAATAACCTTATTCAGGCCATCAAGGTAGTGAAACAGAGTGATCATAACACACTTCTCAGCCATATTATGCTAATAGTTGAGCGGAACATAGTTGGGGTAGAAGTAGGTTTCTTTACCTTTGATAAAAGTCGGGTATAGCCGGATGGAGACCAAGCAGAGCAGCGTTGATGCGGCTATTAGCAACGGAAAACTGGCCAGCCCTAGATGATTTATGAACAGACCATCAACAAAAGGCAAAAACGCAGCACCTATGGAGCCAAGCGATATGGCAACAGAAAGTCCTTTGACTTTGACGTTTTCATCAAGCAAATCGACTCCTATTATCGACAGCAAAGGGAATATTGGCCCAATAAACATACCGCAACAGAACGTGGAAAATCCAAAAACAGCAAAGTACACGTTGGAGTGGGACAGAAGACCGCCTAAAAGCACCAGCAAACATGTGCACAGCATTGTGACGTTGATAAAAAACTTAGCAGCTTGGTACTCGTTTTGGAACCATTTGTCAATCATCATTCCAAAATAAAAACGCCCTATAGTCAGCCCCAGCCAATAGGATGAAGTAATCCAGGACATGAACGTTTTATTTCCCTTCTTGTACTCCAGTAAATAAGTGAAAATCCACGATCCAGTTCCAACTTCGGAGCCTAGATAGAAAAATAAAGCCACAGTGTACAGCAGAACTAGTGGGTAAGCTTTCATGAGCTCCCAAATAGAAAGGTTTATTTGAACATTAAGCTCGTCTGCATTGTGCTCGTTATTTTGGCTTGCTTTTATCTTATATTCATACTTCTCTTTAGTTTCGTACCTAAACACAAACCAGCACAAAGCACCTCCAAGAACTGAAACTCCTCCTTGTAACAAAAAAAACTGATTCCACTTATCTTCGCCCAACCCATTGATTATTAAAGGCGTTAAAAACGAGCATACCCCGTACATCCCATGTACACATCCTAGCAGCTCATTCTTATAGCATGTGAACGATGAAAATATATAGTTCACAACAGAGTCCAGCAGCCCTATCCCTATTCCTATTGGATAGTAGCACAAGAGGTACATCACAAAAAACGGCGGTTTGCTGAACAGAATCAGCGATGGTATGCTTATAAGAAAGCACGCTATTGTCAGGCATCCACGCTGCCCAAATTTCAAGTGCAGATATTCAGTGACAAAACATGCTGAGAAATATCCAAATGTCTGCAGCAAAAAAATGTATCCAACAGTCACTTGTGAAATGTTGTATTTCTGTGATAATATTGGGATCAGCATGCCTGTTGCTTGATCGTTCAGCCCCAGGGTGGTGAAAACAAGAAGCAAAACTACAATTTGCTCTTGCACAAGAAAGGTTCTAGGATCCAAAGCATAAAGCCGGATTTTGGACCCCTGGTAGTAAATTTCTCTGTCGTCTTGTTCACCAGAAACTAAGGTCTCGTCTAAATCCAATCTCGAGTCATGTGCTTCGTGGTGGTCATCTCTCATGCTGGCGCTAATGCTGTCGTCAAAAAGCTCAAACGTGCTGTTCTTGTTGTCAAAGTTCATAACACAATTCCTTTTTGGTTTGGTTTATATGTTTATTCATATGTGTATGTTATTATTTAAATATACTTAGCACTTGTTTAGTAGCTCAAAGGAAACTCTCTGGGCTCGCTTTTAAGGGACCAAAAAGAACAGCCATTGAGTCACGTTTTGAAAGCACGTGCCAAAAGTTTAGGTTTTACATAAATAGAAAAAAGACACCGGCAGGGTAACACAGTATAATCTCGTGATCACTGAACAAAAATTTTTTTTTTTTCATTTTTTTTTTGGTAACGAAAAATTTGTCAATAGCTAGGCCACTTAATTAAAACCTTATTGAACAATCATGTATAAGAAAGTTGGTAGTTTAAGAAGAGGTTGAGACGCAGACCAAGCCACAAGGTAAGAACACTTAAAAGCAGGAAGCTATATGTCTCACAGAAGAAAAGCTCCTTCTGGCGCCATGCCGCCAAAACTAAAAGCAGCTCTTGCGGCCAAAAAAGCAGGCACAGCGCAAAAAGTTTCACCAGAAACGCCTGTTAGCAAGAATGAGAGCGAGGATCCAATTATTTATGCACTAAATGCTTCTAACTTAGCTAGCTACGAAGGAAACGCCAAGGAAATTGACAATCTGAACCAGGCTATCAGAATATTCAACAGCGATGCCAAGCAGACAAAAAAGGTATTAAAGCTTGTTGACACTAATCTTAAAAAGAACGGTGTTCACTTCAACTCTTTATTGCTGAAAAGTTTAGTTCTGCAAAAGATGGGAAACACCATTGAAGCAGCAACTGTGATGAACAAAGCTTTAAGCAAAATACCGGGATCCACCAAGTTTAAATTGAACATTGCTATTGTCAACGGTATGAGTTGCCAGCTAATCAGCTCCTACTACAAGGAATGCGAAGATTACGAAAACAATTACGTATGGCTGAAAAGGGCATATGCCAAAACTGGTGGGCACCAAAACCAAAGCAACCACATGATGTTGAATCAAATGTGCATTTTGGCTGCTCAATTAAGAAAATACCCTGAACTGCTAGAGTTCAGAGAACACTACCTACATGCCAGACCAGGATTCAGGGCAAACTGGACCGGTTTGAGTCTGGCTTTGGACTTAAACAATAAAACTGCTGAGGCAATTGAAAAGCTGACTCAGTTTGAAGATGCTGCCTCTGGTGAAATCACTGAAAAAGAAGCTTTTGAACATGGGGAGTGCATTTTTTATAAAAACGACTTAATGTTCAAAACCGCCAAAAATGATCAGGAAAAGCTTGCCAAGGTTTTGAAGCACTTAGAAGACAATAAGGAAGAAATCCATGACAAATTGGGAGTTTTAGAAAGAAAGGCTGAAATATTTTTGAAGCTAGGAGACCTTCATCAAGCTTCGAAAATCTATAGAAAGCTGATTCACAGAAATCCAGATAACTTCAAGTACTTTAAAATGTTAGAATTAACTTTGGGAATTAAGCATGACTGTAAACAAAAAATCAAGATGTACTCAAACTTATTAAAAAAATATCCATTGTCTGAGCCTTGTAGATTTATGCCTTTGACTTTTATAGAAGACAGTGCAGAATTAAAAAATTATTTGAAGTTTTATTTAGATTTATACTGGGCAAAAGGCGTTTTAGCTTGTTTCCAATTGCTTAAGCCTCTATTCAAAAATTTGAAAATAAGCAAAAAATTCCAAATTCTAGTAGAAGAGGTGTGCATTGAAAGATTGAAAAGTTTGGAAGAAAATATCAAAAATGATGATTTAAGCAAAGATAAACTAGAATCAATAATTAGATATTTCTTGGCGAACTTGTACTTATTCCAAAGAAAATTTGACGACTCTTTAACTGAAATCCAAAGATGTCAGTATTTGGATGCTGAAGGAAAAACTTTAGAATTTGAGCTGTTCCAAAGTAGAATCTTAAAGCACATGAATAAGTTTGACACTGCTTGTGAATTGATGGAAACTATCAGAAATAAAGATTTGAAAGACAGATTCCTAAACAACAAGTCATGTAAGTACCATTTAAGAGCCAATAAAATTGATAAAGCTGTTGAGCTAATAAGTATGTTCACCAAAAATGATACTGCTTTTTGTAGCAATGGTATTGCTGACATACACTCGCTTCAATGCACTTGGTTTTTGTCTGAGCAAGCTGAGGCTTACATGAGATTGTTCAAAGAAGAATTGACTAGTTTGGAAAACACTGAACTTAATGAAGTTGAAAAAATCAAGTTATCCAAAAAAATTCTGGATTACAGAAATTTATCTATCAAAAGATTCGAAGCTATTTTCAAAATCTATAAGACTTTTAAAGATGATCAGCATGATTTCAACAGTTACTCATTGAGAAGAGGAACTGTGCAAAACTTAATGCCACTTATCAAATGGGTTGATAAGATTCATACCTTGCCTGTTTATAGAAGGGCTCTGAAAGGAATGTGTGATGTTTTGGAGCAAGTTCCTTTGTTTTTGAATAAAGTAGAAGCTTTAAAAACTCCTGAAAAGGTATTTTTAATCAACCACAGTCCTAAAGATATCAAGCAAGTGGCATCATATGCCCCTGAAGATGATAGTGATCCATTTGGTCACAAATACGACTCTTTAAGAAACCTCAAAAGCCTATCTGAAGCAGTTTTAAAACCTTACTACCAGAAATACAATGTTGAGGTCTCCAAAAAAAACAGAGAATACATTATTTCATTTGTGATCAGCAAATGGTTACAGGAGTCTGAAGAGGATTTGGAAAAAATCACCAACGACTACGAGGAAATGTGCAGTAAAATGTCGTCTTCTGGATCTTTAATATTTGATAATTTAGGCTTCAATAAAAAATTGTTGGACTTGTTCAAGAAAAGAAGCGCTGATGGCTCAAAAGCTGAAGAATCTGCTGCTAGTGATGCTGTTTCAGTCTTGTTGGCCAATGAACTTCACAACTATCTAAAGTACGATGAGATATAAGAAGACAAGTCAATCCTACAAATTATTTTGCTTGTTCATTTTTCTCATGTTATATATTTGGCGTCTAACGGCATTAGCTAAATCCAATTATTGCTGACTGAACAGTTGATCATTATAAGCATTTTAAACCCGTTTAAACATTGGCAGTTTTACCTTACGCCGCATATAAGTTCTTAACTTAAATGCTCCTAAGAAAAAAAAAGATAATCCTGAATAGAATACGATAATTCTTATATGCGCGGCATATCATTTTTAAAAAATTACAACTTTAAATAATGGCTTTAAACTCAGCTTGCGCATGTGAAGTCTGTTCGGCTGTGGCTTTGAAAGTTTGGAGCATGCAGACTGGAGGTTTTGTGGTATTATATAAGAAGGTATGAACTGGGGGGGGTTTTTTAAGACAAATTTTTGTGTTCTAGAAGATGAAGGTTGTAAAAAGAACATAGATATATGGTGCAGCCCAACAAAGAAAAAAGCACATTTTAATGCAAGCATTAAATTTATCGAGCATGGACAAGTCATTTTTTCTGAAACAGAGCAATACAACACAGGACCTGTTCTGTTTGGGTACCCAGTGGTCACCATACGTGTCGCCTGAGCTGAACGTGCTGAACCCCTGCTTCATTTCCACAGCCCAAAAATACATTGCCATTTTGTTTTTAGTCACCATCTGGTATGAGCTAATCAAACTGAAATCCCCAATCAAAAACCACGGTCTGGACATCTCAAAAATCTCAAAAAAGCATTTTTCCAACCTGCTGCTTGTTCTTTTCTCCATCGCTGCTCTTGTTTACGAACTGAAAGTCAGCTCTGTATACTTCAAAGACAAAAATGTCCTTTTGAGACAAAACGCCATCTGGAACCTTGCCTACATGGTCCTTGGTTCTCTGCCTATGCAATTCATGCAGTACTTCAAAACTCCTGCCATATCAACATCAAACATTTTCTACAACATCACACAAGCCTTTTTATTTGTTTTCAGAGTTTACCAAAGCTCTTCGTTGACTGATACTGGCTACGGTGTTTTGCCATACAAGTATGCTAGTCTGGACATGTGTTTGCTAGCACTAACTGTGCTGAATCTGGCTTACGAGCTATTTGTATACGTTCCTGAGCCAGCAATCACTGAGTTCTGGGATGAATCAAAGAAAAATGGCGGCGACTACCCACCATGCAACATTTTCCAAGAAGTTACTTTCACCTGGATGAATCCATTCGTTGTTGAGGTTTATAAAAACGGCAAAGTTGTTGATCCATACAACATGCCTATTCCACCATGCCACCTGGATGCCAGAGAAGCTAATGAATCGTTGAAGAAAACCTGGGCCATTCAGTTATGGAAAAGGGATTTAAATAATTCCTCAGCTTTAAAAACTAAGCATCCTAACGTAATTGTAGCATCTATATGGCAATCCACTAAATGGAGTTTGATACTAGCAATTGTTTATGAGTGCATAGCAGACACTTTGTATGTTTTAACTCCAAAACTGTTACAGCATTTTTTAAAATCTTTTACGAAAGACGAAAAAGAATTTCCAATGTTAAATTCTTATTTCATTGCCTTTGGTATATTTTTAATATCGGTCCTTTGCACATTGATTTATAATCATTTGTTTATGATTGTTTTTGAAACAGGACTTACTTTAAGATCTGCATTGATATCTTTGACTTATCAAAAATGTTTGAGGTTATCCCAATACTCGAAAACCCAGAAGTCAATTGGAGATTTTTTAAACATTATATCTGTTGATGTCCTTAATATTCAAAGATTCTTTGAGAAATTTCAAACAATTATTGGCATACCTTTATCTTTTGTTATTGTTTTGTATTCACTTTATAGCTTGTTGGGTATATCAATGATTGGAGGTGTTGTTATCATGATTGTTATGTTTTCAATCAATTCCAGATTATCATCTGTCACCAGTTCCTTGTATGACAAAAACATGAAATACAAGGATATGAGATCCAAGTTGATGACTGAAATTCTAAACTCCATCAAAAGTATCAAGCTCTACGCATGGGAAAAACCTATGCTTGCCAAGCTTAAACACGTCAGAAACGACCTGGAACTGAAAAACTACGTCAAACTGTCCATCTACAACAATATCATTTTCTTCTGCTGGACCTTGGTTCCTCTGTTTGTTTCTGTTTCCTCCTTTGTTGCTTACTCCAAACTTACCGGTAAACCTTTGACTGCCGATATCATTTTCCCTGCCTTGTCTTTGTTTGACATGCTTGGTGACTACATCTATGCTATTCCTGACATCATCACTGAAATCATTGAAACAAAGGTCTCCTTAAACAGATTGCAGGAGTTCCTGTTCTTTGAAGAAAACGACGACACTTTTGTCATCAAGGAAGGCAAAAACAAAGACAAGTCCGTTCCTGCTGTTGAAATCAAAGACGCTTCTTTCATCTGGGCAACTGCTGAAAACAGCAAGGAAGAAGACGCTGCAAAGTCCACATCCACCACTCCAGACGAAGAAGCCTCCGCTGTTGGTGTCAAGTACGCTTTGAAAAACATCAACTTCAAAGCCCAAACCGGTGGCCTGACATGTATTGTTGGTAGAGTTGCCTCTGGTAAAACCACCTTGCTGAAGTCCATTCTTGGTTCCATGTCTGTTATCCCAAGCGACGAATCAGGCGTTAAGTCTCCTCAAATAATCCACAGATTTGACAGCATTGCCTACTGTCCCCAACAGCCTTGGATCATGAACGCTTCCATCAAAGAAAACATTGTCTTTGGTTACAGATACGACGAAAAAATATACCAAGCCACTTTGAAGGCCTGCCAGCTGGAAAGAGACTTGGAAATCTGGGCTGACGGTGACGGCACTGTTGTTGGTGAAAGAGGTATCTCGCTGTCTGGTGGCCAAAGAGCCAGAATCGCACTTGCTAGAGCTGTTTACTCCAGAGCCGATGTATACTTGCTTGACGATGTTTTGTCTGCTGTTGATGCTGAAGTTGGTAAAAACATCATCCACGAAGTTTTGTCTAGAAAAACCGGTTTGCTAAAAAGCAAAACCGTCATTCTATCCACAAACTCCATCAAAATCTTAAAAGACTCTGACATGATATACGCCCTTCAAGATGGTTCCATTGCTGAAACCTCTTCATACGACGAAGCTGTCTCAAATACCTCTGAAACTTCTGTTTTGAAAAAACTGATCAATGAATTTGGTCAGCAAATCAACGAAGCTGCTAACGACTCAGCCTCCAACTCAGATGAGGAAAAAGTTAAAAATTACGTTTCTGAAGAAGAGATAAATGAAATAGCAGAAAAGGCTTTTGTAAAAGATGTTATCGAAAATGAACAAATTGAAACAGAACACGTTGTAGATTCTCAATTGTTACTTTCAAGAAGACCATCATTTGCCCATTTTGAGCCAATCACAGTTGTAGTTGAACAAGAAAATGACAACAGAAAAACCAAGCAAAAAGCTGAAACTAAAAAAGATGGTAGAGTTTCATTTGATGTTTACATTGCATATGCCAAAGCTTGTGGCTTAATTTCAGTCTTCTTAGTTGTAATGTTTATGCTTTTAACCAATTTCTTTTCATTTCTGAAAAATTGGTGGTTAAAAGTTTGGTCAGACGCTGCAGAAAAACATAACGTTATTGCCCATGCACTGTTATACTATGTTGGTATCTATGCATTAATATTTGTTTTAACAACGCTATTTTCAGTTATTCAATCAATATGCATGACCCAATATTCTTCAATTAAAGCATCTAGAAAATTGCACAACAAGATGATTAACAGTGTGGTTTTGGCACCAATGCAATTTTTTGAAACCACACCACTAGGTAGAATTAGTAATAGATTTACATCTGATATTTCCGCTTTGGATCAGGGACTGCAGTCTATATTAAGTGAATTTTCAAGAAACCTTTTAAGCTATATGACTACTGTTATTGTTTTGACTTATAACATTCCATTATTTTTAGTTTTAAACGTTGCTTTAATATTGACATATCACTACTATCAAAAGTATTATGTCATTTTGAGTAGAGACCTAAAACGATGGATGTCTATGTCTTTTTCACCTGTTATGTCATTTGTCTCTGAGTCTTTGGTAGGCGAAGCCGTTATTACTTCTTTTGATCAAATTGAAAGATTTGACTACATAATGCATGAAAACATACAGTTTAATATAAACTGTATCTTTAATTTTAGATCAACAAATAGATGGTTTTCTGTAAGATTAGAATCTGTAGGAGCGCTTGCTGTTTTATTCACCGCTTTTTACTGCTGTATTGCTACAAACAGCAATAAGTCTATAACAGCTGGTATGGTTGGGCTGTTGATGTCGTACTCAATGCAACTTTCCCAGTCATCTATGACACTGATTAGAACGTACACCCAAGTTGAAACAAATATTGTTTCTGTTGAAAGAATCATGGAATACTGTGAACTGACTCCTGAAGCCCCAATGGAAATCGCCCACAACGACAGCCAGCTTCCTGAAAACCGGCCTGAAAAGGGTGAGGTTGTTTTCGAAGACTACTCCACTACCTACAGAAAAGAACTGGACCCTTCTCTGAAATCAGTTTCCTTCAAGATCAACGCCGGTGAAAAAGTCGGTATTTGCGGTAGATCTGGTTCAGGTAAAAGTACTTTGACTCTTGGTTTGTTCAGAATCCTTGAGCCTTTGCTAGGTAAAATCATCATCGATGGTGTTGATATTTCCAAATTAGGGCTGCAATACAGAAAGAAACTGTCCATCATTCCCCAAGAAGGTATTGCCTTTGAAGGAACAGTCAAGTACAACCTGGATCCTTTCAGCGAGTACTCAGACGAGGAGCTGGTCAAAGCTTTGAAGCTTTCTCACCTGTATCCACACATCGAGAAAATGTGCAAAGAAGACATTGATCTAAAGCCTGAGAACCAGGACCCTGCCTCCAATGCCACAACTGCTGTAACTGTCACTGTTGAGCAATTGCTGGACACCAAGATCTCTGATAACGGTTCCAACCTGAGTGCTGGTACCAAGCAGCTGCTGTGTCTGGCCAGAGCCTTGCTGAACAAGTCTAAGGTTCTGGTTCTTGATGAAGCCACATCCTCTGTGGATGCTGAGACTGACAAGATCATCCAAGAAACCATCAGAGCTGAGTTCAGCGACAAAACAATCTTGTCGGTTGCCCATAGACTGGACTCTATTCTGGACAACGACAAGATCATTGTTCTAGAAGGCGGTGAACTAAAAGAATTTGACTCTCCTGAAAACCTGATCAATGACAAAACCTCTATTTTCTACTCGCTGTGTGAAAAGGGTGGTTATTTGGAAAAAGCTAAATCAGATCAGTAGATTTAGCAAGTGTAATAATATTATATATTTTTTAGAAACAAAGAATTCTAAGCAATGTTGAAATTTTTAAAGTGTTTTATGCATTTAGTTGTCTGCTACCACAGTGTCTGCACATTTCTTAAATTAAATTGTTCTAAAAGTTTGTTTTTACCCTAGAAAAGCTAAAATTTTGGCCCAGGCACAGTTTTGAACCATGGTCGATCAAGCATACATTTTAAAATAAAAAAATTCTCCGATAGAAAATTGTGGATAGGCATGTTTGCAGTAACATCCTCAAAGACTCTACTTAAACCCCATCACGCCTGTCTTAACGGTATATGCAATTGCCTACAAAAAAAAAGCACTTTAATCTACTTAAATTTAAAAAATGTCGGTCCATAAATTTGGCCTCTGGGGGAGTCCTTCAACATGCCTCTTTTAAAGCAACCGGCCGAGAAGCGTGCATAGGACCTAAAAGCACAATACTAGCACCTTCTTAAGGCGCTCTCTCTACAAGTAGCCTACACTGCAGGCTTTAAAATTACCAAAACGCCCCTTTAGGCCTTGGTTAAGCCACTGGATCCCAGCGAGCAGTCGCAGCATGCTTGCATGGATGGCCCGGACCAACTGATCTGCTAAAAACGTGCATCCGCATTGTTAGCCCACCAACCGAGGCTCATCGCTGCATTGTTCGCTGGGCAAATGCCGAGAGGCTGATTGACACGTGCGCACGTGATTTGCTGTGTTGTGCACGTGCCACGCAATTAGCTCTTAACTGCGGCCGTCGTTTCTGGCTCTTTTTTTTTTTTGCTCATGTGTGCGGCGCGTTGTTCTCTTTTTTGCCGCCAAAACACGCGCTTTTAACGCATCTAAATGCGCTTATCAGCTAATTGGGACAAAATGCTCATTTTACACGGCGCTAAGCTCTTGTGGCCCAAACAGTCATGCGTGTCTAGAAATGGAAATGAGACATGGCAGCTTTTTTGTGTAACCAAAAAAAAAAAAAAAAAAACACCTCCTTTCTGAGAAGAGCTATATTAATGGCAGCTGCCAGGATGCCATTTAAACGATTAAAATGCTCTGCTCTGAACAAAGTCAGAGATGTTCACTGTTGTAAGAGTCAGGACAACAGCTATTTGTTTTCAGAAAACAAATATTAGGCTAAGCAACCAAAGGTAATCACACAATGCTTGACTCCGCTATGGTTCTCACCAGCCACCATAAAGGCTCAAACATCACTATTGATTTTTCTTGTCCTGCAAAGGCATCAAGCCCATACATCAATAGCAAGCTGAACGTGCTGAACCCCTGCTTCATTTCCACAGCCCAAAAATACATTGCCATTCTGTTTTTAGTCACCATCTGGTATGAGCTAATCAAACTGAAATCCCCAATCAAAAACCACGGTCTGGACATCTCAAAAATCTCAAAAAAGCATTTTTCCAACCTGCTGCTTGTTCTTTTCTCCATCGCTGCTCTTGTTTACGAACTGAAAGTCAGCTCTGTATACTTCAAAGACAAAAATGTCCTTTTGAGACAAAACGCCATCTGGAACCTCGCCTACATGGTCCTTGGTTCCCTGCCTATGCAATTCATGCAGTACTTCAAAACTCCTGCCATATCAACATCAAACATTTTCTACAACATCACACAAGCCTTTTTATTTGTTTTCAGAGTTTACCAAAGCTCTTCGTTGACTGATACTGGCTACGGTGTTTTGCCATACAAGTATGCTAGTCTGGACATGTGTTTGCTAGCACTAACTGTGCTGAATCTGGCTTACGAGCTATTTGTATACGTCCCTGAGCCAGCAATCACTGAGTTCTGGGATGAATCAAAGAAAAATGGCGGCGACTACCCACCATGCAACATTTTCCAAGAAGTTACTTTCACCTGGATGAATCCATTCGTTGTTGAGGTTTATAAAAACGGCAAAGTTGTTGATCCATACAACATGCCTATTCCACCATGCCACCTGGATGCCAGAGAAGCTAATGAATCGTTGAAGAAAACCTGGGCCATTCAGTTATGGAAAAGGGATTTAAATAACTCTTCTGCCTTAAAAACTAAACAACCGGTTATATTGCTTTCTGCTTTGTGGAAGTCTTTTGGGTGGACTGTTACTGTTGCCATCATGTACGAAACTGTGGCCGACATTTTCAGTGCCGTTCTACCAAAGTTTTTGCAATATTTTTTGAAATCTTTTGCCAAAAACGAAGACACATACCCAATTTTGAACGCTTTCTTTTTAGCACTAACTATGTTTTTGGTCACCATTTTAGTCACCATTCTACATAATCAATTTTTCATTGTCATCTTTGAAGCTGGGTTGTCTATTAGATCCTCCTTAATGACCTTGGTTTACCAAAAATCACTAAAACTTTCTCAAGCTTCAAGAGACAAAAAAACCACTGGTGATATTTTAAACATGATTTCTGTTGATGTCCTTAATATTCAAAGATTTTTTGAAAATTCCCAATCCATCATTGGGGTTCCTTTATCTTTTGTCATCGTTATGTATACTTTGTACAACTTGATGGGAACAGCCATGTTGGGTGGTATTGTTGCAATGGCCATTATGATCCCAGTTAATGCCAAATTATCATCTGTCACCAGTTCCTTGTATGACAAAAACATGAAATACAAGGATATGAGATCCAAGTTGATGACTGAAATTCTAAACTCCATCAAAAGTATCAAGCTCTACGCATGGGAAAAACCTATGCTTGCCAAGCTTAAACACGTCAGAAACGACCTGGAACTGAAAAACTACGTCAAACTGTCCATCTACAACAATATCATTTTCTTCTGCTGGACCCTGGTTCCTCTGTTTGTTTCTGTTTCCTCCTTTGTTGCTTACTCCAAACTTACCGGTAAGCCTTTGACTGCCGATATCATTTTCCCTGCCTTGTCTTTGTTTGACATGCTTGGTGACTACATCTATGCTATTCCTGACATCATCACTGAAATCATTGAAACAAAGGTCTCCTTGAACAGATTGCAGGAGTTCCTGTTCTTTGAAGAAAACGACGACACTTTTGTCATCAAGGAAGGCAAAAACAAAGACAAGTCCGTTCCTGCTGTTGAAATCAAAGACGCTTCTTTCATCTGGGCAACTGCTGAAAACAACAAGGAAGAAGACGCTGCAAAGTCCACATCCACCACTCCAGACGAAGAAGCCTCCGCTGTTGGTGTCAAGTACGCTTTGAAGAACATCAACTTCAAAGCCCAAACCGGTGGCCTGACATGTATTGTTGGTAGAGTTGCCTCTGGTAAAACCACCTTGCTGAAGTCCATTCTTGGTTCCATGTCTGTTATCCCAAGCGACGAATCAGGCGTCAAGTCTCCTCAAATCATCCACAGATTTGACAGCATTGCCTACTGTCCCCAACAACCTTGGATCATGAACGCTTCCATCAAAGAAAACATTGTCTTTGGTTACAGATACGACGAAAAAATATACCAAGCCACTTTGAAGGCCTGCCAGCTGGAAAGAGACTTGGAAATCTGGGCTGACGGTGACGGCACTGTTGTTGGTGAAAGAGGTATCTCGCTGTCTGGTGGCCAAAGAGCCAGAATCGCACTTGCTAGAGCTGTTTACTCCAGAGCCGATGTATACTTGCTTGACGATGTTTTGTCTGCTGTTGATGCTGAAGTTGGTAAAAACATCATCCACGAAGTTTTGTCTAGAAAAACCGGTTTGCTAAAAAGCAAAACCGTCATTCTATCCACCAACTCCATCAAAATCTTAAAAGACTCTGACATGATATACGCCCTTCAAGATGGTTCCATTGCTGAAACCTCTTCATACGACGAAGCTGTCTCAAATACCTCTGAAACTTCTGTTTTGAAAAAACTGATCAATGAATTTGGTCAGCAAATCAACGAAGCTGCTAACGACTCAGCCTCCAACTCAGATGAGGAAAAAGTTAAAAATTACGTTTCTGAAGATTTCATCAAAAATGCCAACGACAAAACTGATTTGGAAGATATTGTATTAGAAGATGCTGCTGATGTTAAACAAAAAGACATTAGCAACACAGCTGATATTAGTGAAATTAAGTCAATGATCTCTAGAAGAGTGTCTATTGCTACATACAAGCCAAATAGAGTTTTAATTGAACAAGAAAATGACAACAGAAAAACCAAGCAAAAAGCTGAAACTAAAAAAGATGGTAGAGTTTCATTTGACGTTTACATTGCGTATGCCAAAGCCTGTGGATTAGTCGGTGTTTCTGTTTTTTTCATCTTCATGTTTTTGACTAACTTCTTTATGTTCTTAGAAAAATGGTGGTTAAAGATCTGGTCTGATGCCGGAGAAAGCGAAAGTGGACCTCTTCATACCTTGCTATACTACGTTGGTATTTACGGTGTTATTTCTATGTTGGCTTCTTCTTTTGCTGTTATCAGATCTATTTGTATGACACAATTCTCAGCTATTAAAGCTTCAAGAAAATTACACGATGACATGGCCAGCGGTGTTATGAGAGCTCCAATGCAATTCTTTGAAACAACTCCATTAGGTAGAATAACAAATAGATTTGCTTCTGATGTTTCTACTATTGACCAAGGTTTACAGTTTATCTTAAGTTTCTTTTTCAGAAATTGTTTGAACTACATAACAACTGTTATTATTTTAACCTACAGCATGCCATCGTTCTTCGTTCTGAATGCAGTTTTAGTTTGCATCTACTATTATTACCAAAAATACTATGTTGTTATGACTAGAGACTTGAAAAGATTGATGTCTATTTCTTTTTCTCCAATCATGTCTGTTTTGTCTGAATCTTTAGTTGGTGAATCTGTTATTGGTGCTTTCAACCAATATGACAGATTTAATTACTTCAACTACGAAAACATTCAATTCAATGTCAACTGTGTCTTTAACTTTAGATCCACTAACAGATGGTTATCTGTTAGATTAGAAATTGTTGGTGCTATAATCATTTTGTTCACTGCAACTTTCTGTTGCATATCCATGACTACTGATAGCCCTATTTCTTCGGGTATGGTTGGTTTGTTAATGTCTTATGCTATGCAAGTCTCCGGTTCCCTAATGTGGTTGGTCAGAATGTACACCCAAGTTGAAACAAATATTGTTTCTGTTGAAAGAATCATGGAATACTGTGAACTGACTCCTGAAGCCCCAATGGAAATCGACCACAACGACAGCCAGCTTCCTGAAAACTGGCCTGAAAAGGGTGAGGTTGTTTTCGAAGACTACTCCACTACCTACAGAAAAGAACTGGACCCTTCTCTGAAATCAGTTTCCTTCAAGATCAACGCCGGTGAAAAAGTCGGTATTTGCGGTAGATCTGGTTCAGGTAAAAGTACTTTGACTCTTGGTTTGTTCAGAATCCTTGAGCCTTTGCTAGGTAAAATCATCATCGATGGTGTTGATATTTCCAAATTAGGGCTGCAATACAGAAAGAAACTGTCCATCATTCCCCAAGAAGGTATTGCCTTTGAAGGAACAGTCAAGTACAACCTGGATCCTTTCAGCGAATACTCAGACGAGGAACTGGTCAAAGCTTTGAAGCTTTCTCACCTGTACCCACACATCGAAAAAATGTGCAAAGAAGACATTGATCTAAAGCCTGAGAACCAGGACCCTGCCTCCGATGCCACAACTGCTGTAACTGTCACTGTTGAGCAATTGCTGGACACCAAGATCTCTGATAACGGTTCCAACCTGAGTGCTGGTACCAAGCAGCTGCTGTGTCTGGCCAGAGCCTTGCTGAACAAGTCTAAGGTTCTGGTTCTTGACGAAGCCACATCCTCTGTGGATGCTGAGACTGACAAGATCATCCAAGAAACCATCAGAGCTGAGTTCAGCGACAAAACAATCTTGTCGGTTGCCCATAGACTGGACTCTATTCTGGACAACGACAAGATCATTGTTCTAGAAGGCGGTGAACTAAAAGAATTTGACTCTCCTGAAAACCTGATCAATGACAAAACCTCTATTTTCTACTCGCTGTGTGAAAAGGGTGGTTACTTGAAAGACAAAAAGTCTGATGCTGATAAACAAGAATGATAATGCAATAAAAAATCTTTCTTCTTAGTTATAGAATTGATCTTCACACTCATTCCTTGTCGTGTGTCCAGCAATATTGTTATATTATTTTTATTTCATCAAACAAAGTTGTTTCTTAACGTTTATATATACACTTAACAACATCCCCAATAAACAATGTTATTAAAGCAGTCATATTTAATCTTTCTATCTTATTTTTATTTTTATTGCCGTTTCATCCATACATTGGCCATTTCTTGTTTACTTCAACTGCTGTACGGCTGCTTTAAGTCCGCTATGTCTCCACCGTGTCGTGGTTTTTTTTTGGCTTTTAATCCGCAATTTGAATGATTTATAACCGTTTTCTCTTACTTTGTAGAAGGAATTGGACTGATTGGTGTCGATAAAGCTATTGATAGAGCTATAAACAAGACCAAAAGCTCTTTATTGAAGTATCTATCAAGTCGATTAATAGCCTTATATAAGCCAAAAAAAAATTTAAAAAAAAAGTATGATGAGTGAAGACATCAGAGGAAACAAAAATAGCGCCAAAATTACCAATACAGCAGCTGATGTAGCTGAGAAAATCAATGAACTTTACCTTGCGTTGCCAAAAGAGCTTTTTGAAAAAGAAAACAATTCGCACAGAAGAAGCTCGAGTTTAACATCAGACAGCACTTTCAAAGACTCAAATGGCTCTAAAATGCCTAATAAAGGATCAATCCTGTCGCAAGCGGTGTCTTATGTTGGAACGCTGCAAAATGAAATAGACACAGGAAACAGATTGGAAGTCGATAAAAAAAACGAGATTTTGAGTTTGCTGAAAGCAATGGACGAAAATAACATAAGATACGATGACATCCTTGATGAAATGAACATCAGCAAGCATGATGATTTAATGGCTCCGCACACCTCCGCTGAAATATTACTGAAGGACCTGTTGGACATAGGTCCGCTAGCAGGTTCTAACGAATCTTCAGAACAAAACCCAAGAAAATAAGTCCCATGTCTCAGAGCATGGCTAGAATTAGGCATCATTGCTTCTGAGAACGAAGCACGAAAGAGAAAAAAAAAAGCTGGTGGTCTTTAAAAACAGCCTTCGTTGTTTGTTCTGTCACTGCGTATTTATCGTTATATATGGATCGGCCACTAATACTGCAATGCATTCACAAAACCAGACGACCAGTTTTTGAGTGCATACATCTGTTCACAGCGTGTGCTGGGCCATCAGATGCCCAGTGGATTTCTGTGTGCTTCTAACCACGAATCATGTTCACAGAGCAAAGTCAAAGGTGAAAAGTTTAAAATGCGATTTTAAAGCATAAAAGTGAATAGTTCTGTTGTTTTTTCTTTTCTTTTTTTTTTAAAAAAAAAAAAAATAGCAAAATTTTAAAAGACAAAAAGAGAAAGAAACAGAAGTGTATTATGGTCATATACAGTCCACTTGAAGAAACACCAAGACCACATTATTGTTCAATAGCTGCAACTGTCTACAATAAGCTGTTGATTTTTCAAAGAAATCAGTAAAATCTTTGAAAGAAGCAAGTTTTGAGCAGTTTTTTATTTGAATCGAAGCCCCTGCAGCAGATATCAAAATTCACATAAATATGACAGACGTTCCACAGTCCACAGATTTCAGCGGAAAGTCTGACACCGAAGACAGAGAAGACATTTCTGGATCCGAACCAGCTCTAAAAAGACACAGGCCAGAACAAAACTATAATGAAGAGCCTGTTGTTCCTGAGCTACAAACACAGCCCTTATCCAATACAGTAGACCACAGCTTTACAAAAATTGTTGCCCATCCGTCAATATACGATTCTGACAGTGATGAGCAGTTTGAAATTGTTAACAATGCTGAAAATGGCGATCTGAGTGACAGCGATGATGATGTTGAAGACCCAATGAACGATGGCCGTTTGCATAACGAAGAAGAAGACGCTCTTTTAATTGATGACTTAGACGCATATCCAACAATGGCTTCGTTGAATAGTAGCGAACCTGCTCAAAAGGAGGGTACAGCTTTTGAAAAAAGTCACTCTGCTTCAAAAGAAGATGTACATCACACCGTCATTGCAGGTGAAGCAACAGGTAACAGTGAAAAAATAAATGCTAAAGAAGGAGCCTCCTTAAACGACAATGATCTTGTAGAGTTGAAAGAAGAAGCTGAACACTTGCATTTATCAAGCGAAAATAACTTGGATGTGAACGGTGAAGAAAGCGACGAAGACTCAGATTATGACTACAAAGATGATTCGTTCAAGTGGGAGATTGATTCTAAAAACCCTGAAATTGAAATTCCTGTTTTAAGAAAAAAGCCAATTTCGTTAAAAATTGATGAAACCACTGGAAAATGCATATTTCCTGTTGTAACCAAAGAAAAATCTTTGCATTGTAGATCGTGCTTGAAGCTATATGACAACGACAGCTTTTTGAATGCTTATATAGGAAATGACCAGCCACCAGCAGGTTTTTACTATTTGCTAAGATTGCTTGGATTCAGAGTAACAAACCAAAAACTTTTACTAAAGATTATGCTAACTGTTGCGAATCCAGAAAACTTGGGACTTCCTAAAGGAATGTTAAATACTGATGATCTTGCCGAGGAAACCTTGGAAGAGATGTCCTTTTTTGATAAGTCTGATTGTGACAGCTTATTGAAAGACTTGACCATAGCCTTGAACAATGTTTTGGTTGGAAGAATCAGACTGCCAAACTTCAACAGTTTAGAGCAAGTGATTGATAAAATAAAAAGTGCTAAGAAGATACTTGTTTTGACTGGTGCTGGTATTTCCACTTCCCTGGGTATTCCTGATTTTAGATCAAAAAACGGGCTGTACGAAAAAGTTTCTAAGTTAAATCTAGATGATCCACAAGATGTATTTACACTTGATATTTTCTTAGAAAATCCAAGTATTTTCTATTCAATAGCACATGAAATCTTACCTCCAGATGGAATATTTTCTCCTCTGCATGCTTTTATTAAACTGCTTCAGGATGAAAACAAACTGTTGAGAAATTACACACAAAATATAGATAACATTGAGTCTTTTGTTGGGATTGATGATGACAAGGTCATTCAATGCCACGGGTCTTTTGCCACTGCAACATGTGTTACCTGTAATTACTGCATTAAAGGAACAGACATTTACAGTTTTATTAGATCAAATACTATTCCTTTGTGTCCGTACTGTCTAGAAGAAAAGCAGCTTATTTATCCCACAAGCAGTGCAAATGCTGAAAGCACTGTAAAGCCAGAAGCAGCTGAAAACTCAAAGATAAATGCTGACTACATTAATGAAAAGCTGGTTAGCGATGAAGAGTTGCAGACTGAAAACAGTTTGAATTTACTGTTTGGCCGTGAAGAAGCACTAAGAAAAATAAGAATGAAATATCCTGACAGAAAAGTCAAGTCGCAAATCGAACACACTTCTAAGTCATTTGGTGTTTTAAAACCAGATATCACATTTTTTGGTGAAGGTCTGCCAAACAAATACAACGACAACATAGACAAAGACTGTCATGAGTGTGATTTACTTCTGTGTGTAGGAACATCGTTGAAGGTACAGCCAGTTAGCAACATAGTTAACTTGATCAACCCCAAAATTCCTCAGATTTTAATCAACAAAGACGACGTTACAACCAACGAATTTGACGTAAAGCTGCTAGGATTCTGTGATGACATTGCTGCTTTGTTGAGTAAGAAACTTGGATGGGAAATACCGCACGTCAGATGGGAACAAGAGTTTGAAAACGCTGAGTTTGACGTTGAAGTTCTAGACAATGGTCTGCATTATGTCTCCGTTAAGAAGGATTAGAGTAGTCAAATGCCGTAGAAGCATTTGTATATATTCATTGATTAAAAGCCCTTGTTTTGTAAAAGTTGTTTTTTTTTTATTGATTTCAGAAACTGCAAAATCTTTTTCCTATTTGAGACAGTTGCAGAATTTTCCTAATTTGGAGTAAAAATTGGTGTTTAAAAAATTATTATTCTTTTTGAAAATTTAAAAAAAATTGCACTCAGAAAACTGTGCTATTTAAAGGAGCGGTTTACTTCCAGCAAGCAATGTCACTGGTTTCTTAATTTAATATAGAGAAATTCAAAAAAAAAAAAAAAAACCATTAAAAAACCAGGCCTGGCCCTGGGGGATTGAATGTTTAATACTGTTAACTATTGTTGCTGTTGTTGACTTTAAAAATGAATATGATGACAAAAAAGACGAAACTTTGCTGTGCACCAGTCTGAATTTTCTATGTTAGATTATGTATACCCAAATTTCTGAACTTCATTTTTAATACAATAACAACATCAATAGTTGAATATTATTAACCTGTCTTGAGTTGTGTATGTATGTTTGTTTAAGCACAGTAAATTTTTTGCTTCTGTGTGGTTTTTTTTTTACTTTTGCAGCTGTTAGGTTTCAGAGCCAGCATGCGTTGCTTTTGCTTTGTCTGCTGAGTTTAAAGACTTGTCAAGCGTAGGTTAAAAGCCCCCTATGCACGTACTCCTTCTCGACTATTTTTTCGTGCATTCACTTTTCAGCTTCCTTCGTGATGTATCCGTATATGCACAGCTGCAGCAACAAATTAAGCATTAGCCAGTGTTTACATCTAGTTTAAAAATAACTTTTAAAAAAATAATAATTTAATTTTTTCTTTTAATCATTAAAAAAACTATTTTTTAAAATGTAATCTTAACATTTGGTACAAACAAACTAATTTGTTTACACCCGTATGCCCCAAAACAGAACGCAAATAAACACGCTGTGTTTTTTGCCCGGGTTTTGTGGATGATTCAATCTTCCCAAAAAGGAAACTCCAAGAACCTTTGTGATCCAAAGATAAAAAAGCTCTTTGAAGCACACACTAAAAATAGACTCATTGGTCCTGGACTTGTTTCTTTTTTTTCTAGAAACTATCTGCTTTCTGGTCTGCCTGCGTTGTTTACCAAAAAATAAACAATCAGTTATCAATCTTGTGTATGGTTTCAAGATTGTATATAAGCACGATGACTTGGCTGTTGTTGATATGTGGAAACGATTTGTGCAATGATGTTTTACGTTGTCAGAGAGATAGGCAATTTTGTGCTGTGCTTTTCTTGTGGGATGAGTTGATTAAAGGGTGTGGTGTTCTTCAGTGGAGTTTTTACATGGGTTTGTCAATCTGAGGATATGAAAGATGGCTCTAAACTTTTTTCTCTATTAAAAGAATAAGAGTTAAAACCATCCATACCATCCTAACCCAGAAAATGTCCACCGAAGAACAAAAAGTCGAACAAAAAGTTGAAGAAACCACCCAACCTTTAGAACAAAAGGTTGAAAACACCGAAACCAAGGCCCAAGAAACCACCCAACCTCTAGAACAAAAGGTTGAAAACACCGAAACCAAGGTCGAAGAAACCGCCAAAGCCGAGGAAACCAAGGCTGAAGCCGGTGAAAAGTCCCTTGAAGAACGTGCCACTGAAACCATTGCTGCTGCCAAAAAGGAAATTAAAGAAGACTCCAAGAAGGTCGAAACTACTGTTGTTGAGCAATCTAAGAAATTAGACAAGCTATTTGCTCCTTTCAAGAAGGTTTCCTCCAAGGTCAAGTCTTTCTTGCAAAAATAAGCGATCCTGTGATCAGCTTTTTGTAAACCAAATACCTGCCACAAGCCCGTTGCGCTTCAGCGACACAGCCCAACGGAACAATGTCTGAAAGAGGACCAAACACCAGACGGCGTTTGTGACTTAAGGTTCGAGAAGCCGTGTTTATTCGTGTTTCCGATGAGATGAGATAATTTGTTTACTCGGCAAAAAGATTATTTTTTTTTTTTTTTTGGATCCCAGACCCCCAAGCCCTTAAAAAAAATTATTCTTTGCTGTAATTAACGGATTGATCAAAACAGTCACAGGACATATCGGACAAGTTTCGGCTGCGGTATGTTTTATTCCTTGTTCAGGGAAGCAGCGCTGAAAAGAAAGAAGGTGATAACTCCGCAATGTGCTGAGCACGTGTGTGCAGATATGTATGCGTATATATATGCGAGTGCCTGCGTACAGACAGCAGGCAATCATACCGTAATGCTTAATAATAATAATAATAATAATAATAAAAGAATAGTAAGTTAATAATAATCTTATAAGGCAGAAAAGCACTGGAAACAGCAATCTATCCCTAGCAGTGATAATATTAACAGAAAACATATATACATATACATGTATGTAAGCGCCCTCTTGGCAGCCCTAGTCGTGGCAAATACAACTGCTGAATCAAAAGCAGCTGTGGCCAGAACCTGCCTGGCCAAACAGCCCTGGAGGACGTCGATTCATGCTGTGAACAATCTGCAGCTGATTCTTGGCGGTCTGGCGCATCTGCAAGGCCACCTACATGCCCAGTCTTAATACCGTAACATGCCTGGCTAGAAACACTCATCTCAGCGCTGTTTTTAAAGCAGCCATGGCACCTCATCCGTGGGCCCCGTTTTCTATATTGTTTTTAAGTATCAACAGAAGAGGCAGTATCTTCTTCGTGTAAACCTCAATGTCTATGTCCTCTTCGTGGATGCTTATGCTTCTGTCGTGAAGATACTCTTCGTTCAGTGACCCCAGTCTGAACTTGAAGTACTTGAGCACAAACTCCATTTCCAGCCTGAGGTCGTCGCCGGCGCTCAGCAGAGAGTCCAGGTCCAGGCTGACATACTCGTTAAATGCCGGATCTTCTAGATACACACCAAAGTACAGATACGACAAGATATACGCAAAGCTTTGAATGCTTATCCTGGCTAGCTTGGCTGCATTCAGGTCCATGATGTTTGGCGTTATGTACCTGGGCAGCTCCTTGCACTTGAGCGGTTCCGGAAAGATCAGAATCGGCGTGCATAACGAGTCCTTGATTTCGACACTGGAGTATGTACTGTTCTGGGCCTTTACGTCTGCAAGCGTGAAGTACTCAGTGTACTCGTCTCCAATGGTCTCGTTGTAGACCTGCTTGACGTGCAGACTCGTCGTGGGGTACTCTCGGCGCTTGACTGGTGCTGTTCTTGGGGGCTCGCTGGTAAAAATGATGTGTGTGATGTCTGTGCAGTACGGCTCAAGCTGCGAGAAGGGCAGCTCCTCCCTGAGCTTGATCGTTTCGCTTAGATCCTCGTTGTCTCCGGCGCTGCTCACGGACTCTGACCGTGCCGTGTAGAAAGAGCCGCTGGGGCTTGCTTCAAAGCTGCTCTCGGTGTAGTCGCTGCTCATGGCTCCGTGGTTTCTGGTCTTTCTAACCCTTTTGACGCTTCACACTGACCCCATTTCCTGACCTTCAGCTGCCCTTCGTTATCCTTCCTGACGGCTTCGCCGTCATTGCCTTCCGGACTTAAGCACGCTTTTCACGCTGCAAAAAATTTTCCGTCCATGGCACTCCGCTGTTGGCTTTTTCCGTGTGTGTTTGGTCCGTCGTAGTAGCCTGTGCGTGAATGTGGTAGCAGTTGTGAACAAACTGCAGCTGACGTTTTAAAAACTGATGTTGAGGTTTTTGAAAAGAAGGCAGCTGTTGATTGTTGAGTAATGATGATAGTCATATTATATATCTTGTATCAATAAGTTGTGCCTTGAACAAGAGAGCTCTCAGCAAAAAAAAAAACCAAACATCCTCAACCACCACAGAATTTTTGCCACGACCTCTTGGCACTGTTTGGAAGACCACCGCCGGCAACTTTACTCTTCAACCCTCACCAGATCTACATGCGCAGCTAGCCAGCAGATCCAACCAAGAAGAAGAACAAACGCACAAAAAACCACACAGACCACTGTTCACTGACGCTGAGCATCAGCAGTGACCCACATCTGCCTCCGTGAAGAAAATCTCAGCAGCACTTCCGCCCAGAGCATACACCGTTCAGCCAATTTTCTTTGCAAACAAAAGGAACCATCATTGACTCTAGAGCAGCACCAAGCAAAAAAATGTCAGTCTTTGATAACAGCGACGCCTTCAACTGGCTGTGCTCCATCTACGATCCATCTATGAGAAACGATGCCTTTTTGCTTCTAGGAAAAAACAGACAGCAGTTTTCTGACCTTGGTCAGGTCATCTGGAATTCTCCTGGCCAAGTAACCATTCTTTTGCAAGAAATTATCAGGGTTTATCCGTATTTGACTGGAAACAAAGACAAGGAGTTTATGCTGACATCAGACATCTCCACAAGAATCTGCAATGTCCTGGTCTTGTTCCAGTGCATTGCGCTTAACGACGAGAGCAGAATGGGATTGATAAAAGCTGAAATTTTGTCTTATTTGTTCCCATTTTTGCAGTGCCCAAACACGTCTGAGCATGACAGCCTGCCAAATAAAAATTTCAGCAAAATGGGCGGCCTGGACGTCCAAGAGCAGATTCTTAAAAGCAGACCTTTTGAGTACCTGAGATTGACATCGTTGGGTGTCTTTGGGTCGTTTGTCAAGAGCGACTCTTCAGAAGTTGTTGAGTACTTGATTCAAACCGACATTGTTCCTCAGTGCTTGATAATCATGAAAGCGTGCTCAGAGCTAAGCAGAATTGTAGCTTTGTTCATATTCATGAGAATCATCTTGAACGAAAAAGGCCTTGCCTACGTTATTTCGAGTGAAAACAGGCTGCTTTCTGTTTTGAACGTGCTGGAAAGCATGGTTTATTCGCTGTCTCTGCCAAAAGACGAACAAAATGGTGTTAATATTAACAATAATAGCGGAAATAATAACAATATTAACAGCAATGCAAACAGTGGTGATCAAAATACCAATGGAAACAATCCTCCTGGCAGAACACTGAAAAACCTTTTGAGATGTTATTTAAGATTGTGCGATGAAGCAAACGCCAGATCCATTATAAAAGAGTATTTACCTGTCGAAATCCTGCTTGCTATGAATGCTGCCGACGCCAACAACTTGCTGCTAACCAACCAGTCTCAGAGAATGAGCGCGCTTAAAAGTTCAAGACAGCCAATAAACGTGAGCGCCATCAAGGCTAACGACACCAGTAAAGTGATTAAACACGTCATTGAGGAGGATGCCACTGTGCACAAGCTGTTCAAGCAGCTGCTGGATGCGCTGGGCATCAAGTACGCTGACTTGAAGAAGTAGGTGCTTGCTACACTATGTATTTATTCCACTTTCAGCCATGCTGCTGCTTGCAAAGGCAGACTCGCTGCCAACAGCCAATGCTGTGCCTTTGACAGGCTCCAGAGCACCTTACAGCATTTGCCAATCCTTGAGCTGTTCTCAGCAGCGAGTTTAAACGCACTTTGGACCATGTACGCCGTGATTACCCGTGCAGCGCGCTGTGTAGCGCTTCTTCCTGAGCTGGCCCAGAAAATTTTTCGCTTTTTCAGAGAAACGACCTTGTTTTTTTTTTTTTTTTAAAATTGTATTTAGTTTTTTTTTTTAAATTTTTTTTTTTTTAAAACTGAAGTTTGATTTGCTGTTTACATTTTCAGACTTGATTAAGGTGTTTATGGTGGAGAATGGACTTTAATGGCTGCTGTAGATGGGGGTGAGGATGTTACAGATGGTTTATTTCTTGACTTTGATATTATCTTTTGTTATTGTTTGATTTGACTTTGAATACAGAAAGCTGAAAGGAACCATAGAGACACGACCACACACTGCTATTTCTTAGGAGCAACACGCGCAAAAATGTCAGCTAAAACATACAAAAGGTTCAATGAGGGCGACGATTCCATGGCAGTTTTCCAGGACTGTCTGACAACATTTAACGAATCACCAGTCAACCCTAAGAAATGCAGACAGCTTTTATCCAAGCTTTACAGGCTGATAATCAACAGCACATCAACAGAGCCGATCTTCAAACCTCAAGAAGCAACTTCTCTGTTTTTTTCCATATCCAAATTGTTTCAGCACCAGGACAACGACTCTTTAAGACAAATGGTCTACCTGGTCATCAAGGAGTTGAGTTCGATGTCTGACGACATCTTAATGGCAACAGCCTCTATTATGAAGGACATCCAATCTCAAGACTCTATTATCAAGCCAAACGCCATCAGATCTTTAGTCAGAGTTTTAGACACATCTACTGCCTTGACTGCGGAAAGATTGTTGAAATCATCCATTATCTCTGCCAACGCAGACATCAGTTCTGCCGCTTTGGTTTCAGCCTATCACTTGCTGGAAATTTCTGAGCCTACCAGTAAAAGACTGATAAACGAAACAGTTGAGACCATTGACTCTAAAAAAGTTAACAGCAAATTGCCTGTCAAGTTGCCAAACGCTGATCTAAACAGTGAAGAGTTTGAAAAACTGCAATATTTCAATGCTCAAAACACCCATATGTCTCAATACCATTCTTTAGCATTGGCTTCTAGCTTGAAGAAGAATGATGAAATGGGTCTGCTAAAACTTATCAAGCAATGCGATCCCACAACTGTAGACAACCCTTTTGCCAGAATGGAAATTTTAAGACTCTGCCACAGACTGGTTTTGAAAAACTCTTCTAAAATCGACATGATCCTTCCATACCTTGAGTGGTCATTGAACGGTTCATCCACCAACAATTTCATTGTTTTGGAAGGTTGTAAGATTGTTTTTAATTTGAAGTTGAAGAATTTGTATCCATCTGCTGTTGACCGTTTAAGCTACTTAATCAATGATAGATCCATATCAAGTAAATTTGCTGCTGTGAGACTAGTTTCTGACTACTGCCATTTACTAACCCCAGAACTAGCCAATAGCATTGCTGGCGATATCGAGGTTTTGGTTAACAGTGAAAATAAGAGTGTCTCTTCTTATGCCATAAGCACTTTGCTGAAGATTGGAAATTCCGAAAATATTGAAAGCTTGGTCAATGGTTTGAAAGGAAGTGGAATGTCTGATGACTTTAAGATTATTTTAATTGACTCATTGTCTGGCTTAATCAGCAGATTCCCTAAAGTCATCACTGACTTTTTATTAGATAGTTTGAAGGCTCATGATGGTTCTAATTTGTTAAAAAATAAAATCGTTAACTGCATAAGTGTATTGTTTGAAAATGATTCCATCAACAAGAATTTAGAAGAAAATTTCAAAATCAACCTTTTGGAGAACTTATGTGACTTCATTGAAGACTGTGAATACACCGACGTTCTATCAAGAGTTATTTACTTGCTAGGTGAATACGGTTCAAAAATCAGCATTGATTCTTCTGTTTTTGTCAGACACATATACAACAGAATCAATTTAGAAAACAGCATCATAAGATCTGCTGCTGTTAGCGCTTTATCCAAGTTCCCTGACATAACTGAATCTTTATTGAAGAAGATTGCCAAAAATGATTTGGACGATGAAGTTAGAGACAGAGCTGTTATTAGCGTGTCCTCTATTTTAGACTCAGAAGACAGTCTACCTACGATTAAAACCACCAATCTTGTTCAATCTGACAGATATTTAAGAATCTTGGAACTAAGAATGAACAAGTACTCTGAAAATAATGATTTTACCAACTTTGACATTCCTGAAGAATATGAAATTGATATCAAGGAAATTGAAGCAAGTGAAAAAGCCGACAGCAACGAGAAGCCAGACCAAAGTGCCGCTTCCTCTAACGAAGATGCTGAAAGTGAGGAGTATGCAGCAGCACAAGAGGGATCCAGCCCAAGCAATAAAGGTGCTAATCCAGCTGACTCCATTCTAGAAGCCAAGATCAGACACAAATACACTGATTTATCAGACAGCATTTTGAATGAGATTACCAGATCCAAAAAACTAACTGATTCCACTTCAGAATTCTTAATTTCTTGCCAAAAGTTTATCTTTGATTTCAATGAAAATGAAACCCAAGAAATTTTGGCATTTAAGATAGAGAACACAATGGATTTCCCTGTCTTCAACGTCAATGTCATTGATGATTCTGATAATCTGATCGAAAAGATAGATACATCAGAAAGAGTTGAATTGTTTGTTAGGGCTGAGAACTTGGTTCTAGAAAGCGGCAAGTATTGGAGTTTAAGATTTGAAGTTGAAGACTTTGAAGAAGTGTTTGAGTTTAATGCTTTTATATAATCTATTAGAATACAGTATCATTGTATGCCTATATTTACATATATAAGAAAGATAATTACATTAATTAACCTTTATAAATTATGTGCTCATGTCTTTAAAAGTTTCAATTGAAAACAAGAAACAAAATAACAAGCACAACTTTATTCAATGACCTTTCTTCTTGGCATGATCTTTTCAAAAGCCAACCCCCAGTCTTTTCCATTTTTCAAGTACTCATCAATAAGCTGAACAACATGCAAGGAAGTCAAAACTTTGTTTCCATGCATCTTGATATATTCACCTATAGGCAGTCTAACTGTTTTGATTCCCAGCTTGTTTGCTTTTTCGTAGCATAGCTTTTTGTAACGCCCTTTGTCAACTATGCCTCCAATGACATAAGTCTTATTTGTTTCAAAATCTACCAATTCATCTGAAGAATCAGCTGACAAGTAGACGTAGTTTTCCGGCTGTATGGCATGGTCATCAACCAAAACATCTGTTTCTTCAAAAGAGAGGTTACCTAAGGAAGACCATTTTTTGTATGATGTCAAGTCTTTTTCAAATCTGGATTTTAATCTTTTGTTAAAACTCGACACAAGAATATTCTCAAATGGGCTCGTTGAGTTTTTGTTGCAGTTATAAATTCTTGTTATTTGAGTGCTCATAGACTTGATCTCTTTTGGCAACATAAGCTCGTCAAAAGAGCAATCGATAATAAGCTTAATACCGTTGCTGACTCTTTCAATTTCATGCTGCGCACTCGTAGCTTTTTTATAACCTGATTCTTTAGTAACAGTTTTCTGCTTTTGTTCCTTTTTTCTTTCTTTTTGTTTCTTCTTCTTTTCTAAATTATGTTCTTTATAAGCGTCTCTGGTTAGCTCTTGGAATCTCAGTTTAAGAACATGCTTCCACTGCCTGTCAGAAACAGCGTCTGGTTTTTGGCCCTCACTGAAAGCCTTCAGAATCTGTTTGATCTTGAATTCTTTGACATATCTTGTTTTTCTTTCTTCAGTGAGCTTACCAAAAAATGGCATTTGCGACAATTTTGCAAGCTCTTCATTATCTGAGTCGACATTATTAGTAACATCAGAACACTGCTTAGTTATTTCTTCAGTCAAAGGAAGCAAGTCTTTGATGATGTTTTCGTCTTCATTTTGCGTGTCATCAACCATTATGTGGATATCAATTTTTTGTAGTTTTTGCAAGCTAGTTTTTGGATACTATTGATTGTTTTTTTGTTTGTTTGTTTTCAGATCCATTTAACTCATGCGGTTCAAAGCGATCTAAAACATCATTTTTTTAAAATCTAAAAAAAAAATTAAAAAATTGAAGTTTTACGTTTGTTTATGAAAAAAAAAAAGCAATTTTAAATTTATAAACTCCATTTTCATGACCTAATTTAAATTTTAAACAAACTGCGACTTTTAGTCAATGAAGAGTCTGAGACTTGAAAATTACTTGGAAACGTTGCTAACATGTATCAAAAATATATTAAATCATTATAAAAATTAAGATATATAAGCTAATTAAAGTAAACACAGGCAAATTCTATTTACATTTGGTTACTGATCTTTTTTACTTCCTCATGAAAGTTAAAATGAAGACAGCGTAGTCTTTTTGCTCATAAGTTACAAAGGAAGGATTTTCTCTGAATGGAATTTATCTGTCACTTCCACATTTATTTCTTAATAGCAGCAGTTTCAATGGCAGATACTACTGGGGAGATGTTGCTGTTTGAAGCAACGGTTCTAGCAGAAACAACTGGGTTTAATTCTAAATCATTCTTGATGACCTTTTCAACATCTGAAGAATCAATAGTGTCGTCTTCTAATAAAGCTAATTGTCTTTGTCTTTCCATTTCTTCCATTTCATGTTCGTATTCTAATAGGTCGGCAGCAATAACTTCCAAGTCCTTTGGTAAGTTCCAGTATTGGAACAACCACCAGAAAGCGAAAGCAGCACCAATTCCGGAAAGGGCACCAAAGACCTTGACCAAATTTGGATCCTTCAAAGATGGGGAAATGATAATGTTAATGATGGAAGATAGAGCAGTTTGGAATAAGAAAATGGCCATGACGAAAGATCTCATGTTTGAAGGAGAAGTAACGAAAGCAATTTGGTAACCACCAACCATGGCAAAGGTTTCAGAAATACCAGTTAAACCGTAAATAACACAAGTTTGCCATAAGGAAACATTAGCTTGAGTGTCACAGGTAGATGCAAAGTCACCACATGGAGATTTGTCGTAAACCATTCTTTGCAGAATAGCACCACCAGCCATGGCACCAGCAGCTAGCATGAAACCAATGAAGATTCTGACAGTAACATTTGGATTCATCTTGATCTTGGTCAAGAATGGGTAGATACCGTAGTCTAGAATAGGAGTAAAAACAATGATGGCCAATGGGTTGAAGTTGTTGATAACATCGTTTGGCACACCGTTACTTTTCATGGCAGCAGACAAGTTGTTGATTAAAGAACCCAAACCCAGGTCATTGATGTAGAAAATAACCCAGTATAAGAACATTCTTGAAGAATTTAAGGTCAATTGAATATCAGAAACAGTTCTTTCTTCGTAAAGACCAGATTCTGGCTTAGATCTAATCCAAGAAGTTCTACCGTTTTGAGTTTCAGCTAAGTTAGATGGCTTAGCATAGCTCCAGAAGGTACCTTTTCTAAATCTTTGAATAAACCCTTTTTCCAAACAAACCTTTAAAATTTTAAAGAAGTCTTGGATGACAGACTTACCAATTGGTTCTGGATCTTTGATCTTAGACTTTAGGGCTAGCAAAATAGCTGGGATACAAGCAAAAATAATTAATGGCAATAAGAAAGCGTAAAAGTAACCTTTATCTCTAGCTAAGTAACCAGCACCTAAAGAGACGAAACCACCAACGTTGACGGCAAAGTAGAACCATTGAGTTTGTCTTCTTAAAGTTAAATCTCTATCTAAAATAATAATTTCATCTTTAGCATCTCTGGTAACAACATCAGTTTCATGCTTGTATTGAGATAACAATAATGGTAGTAAAATAGGCTTGATACAAGCAGAACACCAGGCTAAAGTTAAAACACCTAGGTATAGTAAACCATAAGAGGTGTCTGGCTTGGCCAAAACACTTGGGATGACAGCAATCATTAAAATAACGTGGGCAACAATACCAATACCACAACCAATAAACAGCATGGTCATTTTCTTACAGTAGATGTCACAAACAACAGAAGTTAGTAATGGGAAACAGTAAGCAGCAAAGGACAAAAAGTTGGTGATGGAGTTGGTTTTACTCAAACCCTTGCCCAAAGCACCGGCGTTGGCGTCTTTTGGTCTGACACCGTTAACCTTAACGACATTACCCCACTTGGAGTTAGTTGGTAATGGCAATTCAACCAAGTTACTTAATCTATCGTTACAACAGTAGTATGAAGCTCTTTCGGCAAATTCGACTAAAAGCATTAAGTAAATGTACCATGGTAATTTACCAGATTTAATTCTGTATGGTAAAACGGCCTTTTCTTCTTCAGAAATAGGAATAAACTCGTTTTGTTGGACGTTCTCTAAATCAGCAGCAGTAGCAGAGAAAACGTTGGATTTTTCAACTTGCAATCTCTTTTCAGTGTCATTAGAGACAACGTTGTCAAACTTAGTAGCTTGAATATCTTTAATATCTAAATCAGAAGACATAATAACTAAAGAAGGTATTATGGGTTAATCTTGTATCTAGTGTACGGGTTTTTTCTTATTTAATTTTTTTTAACTGAAATATATTGGAATAAGAAATATAGATTACCAAAGAGGGAAGGATTATTTAAACTTATAATTTGAAAAGCTGAAAATCAAAGTAACCCTTATATATATTTTGAATTTGAATTAAAAACGGTGTTTTTCTTAGTAGATGGAAAATTTTTTTAGACTTAAGAGAACATAAAAGATGAGATGCAGTAGGCAGATAAATAGAAATTGTCTACAGGAAAGATTTTTGATTGTAAGAAAAAAAAGAAACAAGACAATAAATACTATTTTAGGGCAACCTTTAAATCCTGCTAATTTGCTTGTCCACATTACATATGTATTGTTATAAATACATTCAACGGTTTTCTCTTTTTTTTTTTAATATCAGTTATTATGTCAAACCTGTGAAAAAACTTCCAGAATAGGAAGAGGTGGGCTTAGCAAAATTATATGTCAACTAAAAAAAACTGCGGGTATGCATAGATATTTTTTTTCTGAAAAATGAATGACAGATACGCAGTATTAAGGTGTCATTTTAACGGCACCGATTTCCAATTTTTTGGCGCTAAAAAAAAGAGGGACAGTGTTAATGTGTCAAGATACTGATGACATAACTGGGCAACTCATTTGTGTCTGTTTTTTTTTTTTTTCAAAAAAAATTTTCATACTCCATCCACTACCTCCTGACAGGTTTTAGTGTGAACACATAAGCGCTCTTATATCTCCAGCGGATTTCTAATGACTTATTACTGCCAAAAAAATAAACAAGCAGCAAAAGTTTCAAATAACTTAACTCTTTTTTTTGTATAGTCAAGAACCTTCCTGCCCACAGTTTTTATCCTTATCTAACTTAATTTTTGTACAAGATTTTATTAAACATGTGTCAAAAGGGAACTGCCTAATTTAAGCTATTTGAAAGGCCAATGACATATTTCAAATAGCAATTATTGCAAACGGTTTCCTGCTTTCATTACAGTTTTTTTGTTTTTTGCTCTTTATTAAGGTTAATGGTGTCATTTTTTTTGTCTTAAACGCCAAAATGTGTCACTTTACAAAAAAAAACAGTTTATTCCTCTGTGTTTTTGAATACATTTACCACAGTTTTTGACCGATATCGGGATCTACATATAAAAAAAAAAATAGATGACATTAAAAAAAGATCTTAAATTATTCAACTATCAAATAATAATAGGTAACATGAGTTTATTAAAAAATAATATTATCCACAAGAAGCCTATAATGATCAACATTAAATGGGCCATGTGACTTTATTTCCAACTACTAAATAAATTAATAAATATTTTGATTAGTGTATTAAATTATAGATGCTGTGCTTAATAAACGAAATTGAATAGTCACATTCATATTTATTAAATTATATGAAAATGATTTTTTCTAATTTTGATTTTTATTAGTCTTTCATCATTTATTTCTTAACTACAACTGCTTCCATTCCTGACAATACCGGAGATAAGTTATTGGATGTCACTAATCTTACACTTGTAACTGGATGCATGACTCCAAAATTACCCTTCTCATCAGCATATCCATCATCGCTTGAAGAGTAGTCACCTCTTTCTTTAGCTTCTAAAGCGGTCATTTCGTTTTCGTATTCCATCAATTCAGCGACAATAATTTCCATGTCTCTTGGCAAGTTCCAGTATTGGAACAACCACCAGAAAGCAAAAGCGGCACCAACACCAGCAATGGCAGCAAAGACCTTGACCAAATCTGGGTCTTTCAAAGCTGGTGAGATAATGATGTTAATGATGGAAGACAGGGCAGTCATGAACAAGAACAAAGCCATAACTAAAGACTTCATGTTTGA
>JAJMDM010000008.1:0-72344 GCA_030573555.1 Hanseniaspora hatyaiensis (nom. inval.)
GGCTCTGAAAAATTATACATTGACGCCAGCAAAGTTGTTGCTGTTTTGGAGTCTAAGATTGAAGACCATATTCCTGAAAACACTCCTGCTGATGAAAACTCTGCTAAGATTGCCTCTCATTTGATTGAATTTTTCAAGGATGAAGTTAAGCACAACAGAATGCCTAAGAACCTATTTCCATTGCAAAGTGGTATCGGAAATGTAGCTAACAGTGTTATTGGTGGGCTAGCTAACTCAGGTTTTAAAAACCTGCAAGTTTTCACTGAAGTTTTCCAAGACTCCTTCCTAGACTTATTTGCCAATGGCTCTTTAGATGTTGCTTCCTCAACATCTATAAGATTGACTCCAAACGGTATGAAAAGATTAGACAAAAACTGGGACTCTTGGTCGAAAAAAATCATTTTGAGACCACAAACTGTGTCTAACAACCCTGAGCTAATTAGAAGACTTGGTGTCATTGCTATGAACACTCCTGTAGAAGTTGATATATACGGACATGCCAACAGTACTTGTGTTTTAGGATCCAAGATGCTAAATGGTATTGGTGGATCTAGAGAGTTTTTGACTTCTGCCAAATACAGTATCATGCACACAATTTCAGCAAGACCAACACCAACTGACCCTATAGGCATTACCTCTGTTGTTCCATTTGTTTCCCACGTAGACCAGACTGAACATGACTTAGACATTTTTGTTACTGAACAAGGTTTAGCTGACCTAAGAGGGTTGGCTCCAAGAGAAAGAGCATTGGAAATCATAAACAAGTGTGCTCACCCAGAATACAGACCTTTGTTGTTGAAATACTACAGTGACAGTGTAAAAAGAAGCAATGGAAGAATGCATGAGCCTCATGACTTACATAAATGCTTTGAAATGTACTTCAATTTAGAAGAGAGAGGAAGTATGAGAGCTTTTAAAACAGCTAATCAGAAATTGCACTAAAAAAAATTAAATGAAAAAAAGCGTGCATATCTTTTCATAGTTACTTTACCATTGGTTGTACTGTAATTTATTTATACAATTTATATATTCAAATCAACAATATTTTAAAAAGGAGAAAGCATATATCAAAGTTTTGCTTGGTTTTTTTTTCTTTTGAAATTGCTGATTACTTACAAGTATAAAACTGTGGTAACAGAAGAGCTGTAAATGTTTCTTGCTAGTGGGTTGTTTTAACGCATACCTTTGGCGCTACATGTTTTTTTTTAACGAGCTTTTAGGTGTCCCGTTTTTTGTATTTTTTTGTTTTCCGCTAAAAAACAAACAGAATTTTGCATAATCAAAAAGGCAAAATCATATACGGACAAGCAGAGACTTTTACAAACACATTATCTTACAATGCTTTTACAAATAGATTCCTTATAAAATCATACTAATTTTTTTTTTAAAAACTCCTTCTTTTAGATATTAAGAACAGAGAGAAAAAATTAGAATATAAGAAACAACCGAGAAATTTTTTGCTTTGTATACAAATACAGCATAGTTCTTTTTGATATTTGAAAAAGAAGAAAAACACCAGTTATGGCTAAAGAATACCCAGATATAGCGGTTTTTGACCTTGACTACACAATTTGGCCAACTTATGCCGACACCAACATCTCAGCACCAGTCAAGTTCGATGCGAAGAACAATCACCTGGTTGACTCGTACGGCTATGTAGTTAAGCTGTTTCCTGATGTTCTGAGAATCTTTGATGATTTGACAAACCATGGAGTTACCATAGTCACAGCATCAAGAACATGGGCTCCTGAGGTTGCGGCTGAAATGATAGAGGAATTTGGTATCAAAAAATACATCACTGCTTCTGAATGGGGAGAAAGATCCAAGAAAGGCCATATATCTGACTTGCTAAAAAAGCTGGGATATTCTAAAAGCGAAATCCCTAACTTGAAAATCGCTCTGTTTGATGACGAAGGAAGAAACAAAGACGTGAGAAGCATGGGTGTGGACTTTGTTTACCTGAACAGCTCCACAGGTGTTACTTGGAAAAACTATCAAGACTATCTTGAAGGTAAGGTTAAATAAAGATGAATTGCTTGGCTGTATTGCTTGCAGAACACTCAACCTGGCTGTGCGCTTTTATATATAGATATAAACATTGTTATTAAAACGTGACCACAAACGGCTGTGCGTTTATATATATACATATATACGGCCATGACCATTAGTTTGTTACTCCAAATTGCTGTGCGCCAAACTTCTCTGCAAGATTAAAAACCAAATGACGGTAATATAAGTCCTAGTCAGCACCTATCTGTTCTAAACATGCATTTGCTATAAGTGATTCTGTTGGGAAATATTTGCCGACCATTACCCATGTGATTAATATTAAGTCCCACGTGAGCAAAGTATAAAATTTTCCTACCGAATTTATTTTTTTTATAATGAAAAATAGCATAAATATACAAAACGATCAAATTTATGCGCGAAGCTTTTTTTTAATCAATAAGCTCAGATTGCTAATTATACAACTTCTTTTCAAGAGGAGAAAAAAAATATCAAGATTAAAAAAAATAATAATGCTTGTTGCTCTTATTCAAACAGATATGCAGATGGAGTTTTTTTTAAAGTTTTAAGCTATTTTTGTTAGGAGGCAAACTGGCCTAAAAAGATGCACTGGCAGCAGCAGCATTTAAAGTTTCTCTTTTCTTTTTTTTTTTTTTAGATACAGACATGCATGTGTATACATGGGCAGCATTTGCCTACAATGACTACTGTTGACTTAAGTATTAAAAAAAGTTATTTAATCAAAATGCCATATTCTTTAAAGAGTTGAACTATTGCCAAGAAAAAAAACATAAAGCAGCATACAACTGTAACATAAAGAATCCGAGATTGCATAATGGCAAGCAAAGAACAAAAGGTAAAAAAATACGGAACAGTGCCAAAATGCTTTCCATCTTTTTTTCATGAAGTGATGTTTGTAGTAGCATGTGGAATGTCGCAGCTTTTAAATCAGGGTGCTATGAATCAAATATTGACTTTGTATAAAGTAGTGCCAGATGCTCTTAATGCAGGCTCTTCATCAAATGAAAACTGGCTAATGGCCTTTTTTACACTGGCAGCCGGATCTTCAATTTTAGTTACAGGCCACCTAGGCGATATTTACGGATTGAAAAAAATGGTGCTGCTTGGGTTTGTTTGGTCTTTTTTGGGTGGTCTTGTGATAGGGTTTTCAAAATATTCAAAATCTAATAATCAGTTTATTATTGGAAGAGCATTATTTCAGGGTCTTGGTGTCTCATTTCTTTTGCCAAATCTGATGGGTATTGTTGGTAGACAGTACGAAGTGGGAAGCAACAGAAAGTTTTTAGTCATTTCAATCCTTGGTGCAGGTGCGCCATTGGGTGCGGGATTTGCAACATTACTCCCAGGCCTTATAACTAATAAAAACGCAGAATCAAACTGGCCATGGGTTTTTTATTCTTATTCCATACTTTGCTTTGTTGATTTTTTTATTGTTCTGAAATTCATTCCTAATGACAAAAATGATGATACAGCTCAATCCCAGTTAGATATATATGGGGTATTGCTAGGGGTATACAGTTTTGCTGGCTTTAACTTTGCTTGGAACCAAGCAGCATCAGCTGGCTGGAACAAAAACTACATAATAGCAATCTTGGTAACATCAATACTGTCTTTTGTTATATTTCTGCTTCACGAAAAAAGGTTTCCAAATCCAATATTGGATCCAAAAATTGTAAAAAATTATAGAGTTTTAATGTTGCTACTGATTCTTCTTGTTGGATGGGGTTCTTTTGGAATATCACTGAATTATCTTTATCAGTACTATTTAAACTTGGAGAATAACAGTCCTTTGGTTTCAGGATGGAAATTCCTCCCGTTTACCATTTTTGGTATTATTGCTTCCCTTTCTGTTCCCTCGCTAATTAATTGTTTCCGCCCGATGGGAGTTCTTCTTTTAGCAAGTCTGGGTTTTTTAGGAGGTGCTCTTTGCTACACCTTCATGGATCCTTCAATGTCTTTTTGGGCATTAGAGTTTGCTGGTACTTGTATACTTTCATTTGGCATGGATCTATCATTTCCTGCTAGTAGCATTGTTTTATCCGACTTGATGCCGAATGGAAACTCAGGATCGCTAGTTTCTACAATGACAAATTATGGTGCTGCACTTTTCGTCGGTATTGCTTCTTACATTGATAGCCAAAAACTAAATCAAAACCCGTCTAAGTCGATGTTAAGCCAGTACCGTTTAGGATTTTACATAAGCATTGCTGTTGCAGGATTTGGGCTTTTGCTGTGTCTGGCTATGCTTGTTGATCAAAAAATCAACCCAGTCTCGGTAAAAAATCATTTAGAAGAAGATGTTTTGGATGAGATAGCCGAATCTATCAGTGACATGGCATCCGATGAAAAACTGTGTGATACCGTTTCTTTAAATACAAAGCAGTGAGCCTACTATTACTTACAAGTTCTGTTATGCTCTTTTTGCTCTATTAATACTTTTATTTAAAATTTAAAAAAAAAAAAAAAATACAGTTTTTTTTTATCAAATCATTTCGTTTATAAAGACTATTTTTTTTTATATACAAATGTTAACCAAATGCATTACGTGAACTATTTAATATTTTTTAATCTCGAACTTTCCCATCAATCAAGTCATCAGTTCACGTTTATGTGCACTCCCTGTAAATATAGCAATTGTATAACGAAATTTCAATTTTTGTTTAAAAACTTGTCTTTTTTTTCCATTTATTAAATTTTTTTATTTCTTTTTTTTTTTTTATATATATTCACCGTTGGATTTTTTGGGATGATTATTACTAATGGCATATTAATAATTATGTTTTTTGGGATGATTATTACTAATGGCATATTAATAATTATGTTAAAAACAAAAAAAATAAAAAATAAAAGAAAACAACAACTTTTAAATATTAAATTATATTATAACAAATAGTAATAAAATGGGTCCAGTAACAACCATATTAGAGTAATTGATATCATTTGAAACCACCAACTTAGTTGAAATCTAAAAAAGGCTTGCACATTAGTTGTAAGATAATATAACACAAGCACCAGCTAACAATTCTCTGAAGCAAGCAATGAGTCATTTGAAAGATTTAATTGATGAGCAAAAGCATAAAATAGATAGCAATCATGAAGTGGAAAAAAGTGGCATGAACGCAAAATCAGAGAGACCGGACATTTTTAAAACCAATTTTCATGAATTTATGTTTCTGACCATCTGTGCTTTGTCACAGATAGTCAACCAGAGCGGAGCAACACAGACTCTGACTTTGTTCAATACTATTTCCAAAAATTTAAATGCTTCGCCTAACAGTGAGTCCTGGCTTATGGCTTCTTTCTCGCTAACCTCAGGATCACTTATTCTTGTTACTGGCCACTTGGGTGATATTTATGGCTGGAAAAATATGATTATAATTGGTTATTTTTTGGCTTGCATAGGTTCCTTGATTTCAGGGTTGTCGCATTACTCACACTCTGTCAACCAGTTTATAGTTTCTAGAGCTTTGCTACAAGGTGTTGGTGTTTCTTGTATGCTGCCTAACCTGATAGGAATTGTGGGGTATATATACAAGCAGGGGACCTATAGAAAATTTGTTGTGATTTCTATTTTAGGAGCAGGGGCTCCAGTTGGTGCTGCTGTTGGCTGCTTCTTTCCTGGGTTAATAACAAATTTCAATGCAGAAAAAAACTGGCCTTGGGCTTTTTACAGCTATTCCATTTTGTGTATGATTACCACTTCACTTGCGTTCTTTTATCTTCCTTCAGGAATTGAGGCAAATGCTAAAAATGTTGATATATGGGGAATAGTCTTTGGAGTTTATGGATTAGCAGCTTTTAATTTTGCTTGGAACCAAGCGGGGATAGACGGCTGGCAAAAGGGCTACAATATTGCATTTCTGGTTACTTCAATTGTTTCAATGTTTATTTTTTTCAAAGTTGAAAAAAAAGCCAAAAATCCAATATTGGATCCAACTGTGATAAAAAACTTCAAAATAGTTGTTCTGCTAGCAAATGTGTTGATAGGATGGGGCTCGTTTGGTATTCATTTGTTTTACTTGTATCAAATCTACATGAACGTTTCTTTTGATACTCCTTTGGTTGCTGCTGCAAAATTCATTCCTTTTGTAATCTGCGGTCTTATTGCATGTGCCCTTGTGCCAAAACTGATAGGCAAAATTACAGCAGTAGGGCTTACTTTTTTGTCTTCATTAGCTTTTTTGATTGGAACAATCCTTTTTTCTGTAACACCTCCTAAATTGATGTTTTGGAAAATGCAGTTTTTTGCTGTGTGCATCTTATCTTTTGGAATGGACTTTTCCTTTCCTTCTTCGCAAATAGTTTTGTCAGATCTTTTGCCAAATGGTAATTCAGGATCTTTAGTATCAACAATGACTAATTATGGAATGTCACTCTTTTTGGGTATGGCTGTTGTTATTCAGAGAGAATTGGGTATCAGCCATCCGCATAATTCCTTATTAACAAATATAAGAGCTGCACAATATTTTGGCGTAGGAATAGCATTTCTAGCTTGTGTTTGTTCTTTAGTTCTAATTGTTGATATGAAGTACGAAAAGAGAAAGATTGACCAAGAAAAGCAAACTGTTTTCATTGAAGACTCTTTTTCAGAATAAATCCAGTACCCAGATTGCAATGATAGAGTTTTGGTGCTTTGCTTTCACCTATACATACATAATTTTTATTTTTTAAATTTTTTTTGTTTCAATTTTTATTAATACAAAATATATACATTTATAACCGAAATAACAATTTTTAGCACGAAGTTTGAGGATTACTTGAAGATTTATTTATTTTTTTAATCACTAATATTTTTACTATTTAAAAAAATTAAATATATACATTATCATTATTTACCTAAAAGGAGTTGCTTTAATCTAATTCTTCAACAATTGGTTCTTCTGGACCTTCTGGAGCACCACCTGGAGCGGCACCTGGAGCACCACCTGGAGCAGCACCTGGGGCACCACCGGCAGCATATAACTTTTGCATGATTGGGTTAGAAACAGCTTCTAATTCCTTTTGTTTGTCAGAGAATTCTTCTTCAGTGGCAGTGGTGTTGTCATCTAACCAAGCAATAACTTCGGAGCACTTGTCTTCTAAAGTCTTCTTGTCAGCTTCATCAATCTTGTCACCGGATTCGGATAGAGTGTTCTTTAAAGAGTAGGCCATGGATTCTAATTGATTCTTAGATTGGATTCTCTTGGCTTCCTTTTCATCTTCTTCCTTGTATTTTTCGGCTTCGTTAACCATTCTATCAATTTCTTCTTGGGATAATCTACCCTTGTCGTTGGTGATGGTAATCTTTTCAGACTTACCAGTACCCTTTTCAACAGCAGAAACGTTTAAGATACCATTGGCATCGATATCGAAAGTAACTTCGACTTGAGGAACACCTCTTGGAGCTGGTGGAATACCAGATAAGTCGAACTTACCTAACAAACTGTTATCCTTGGTCTTGGTTCTTTCACCTTCAAAGACTTGAATCAAAACACCCGGTTGGTTGTCAACAGCAGTAGAGAAGGTTTCAGATTTCTTGGTTGGGATAGTAGAGTTTCTTGGGATCAACTTGGTCATGATACCACCCATGGTTTCAATACCTAAAGATAATGGAGTAACATCTAATAACAATAAGTCGTTGGTCTTAGAAGAAGTGTCACCAGTTAAGATGGCAGCTTGAACGGCGGCACCGTAGGCAACAGCTTCATCAGGGTTGATGGATCTGTTTGGTTCCTTACCGTTGAAGTAGTCAGAAACTAACTTTTGGACTTTTGGAATTCTGGTAGAACCACCGACTAAGACAATTTCGTGGACTTCACCCTTGGAAACCTTGGCATCAGTTAAGACTCTTTCGACTGGTTCGATGGTGTTTCTGAATAAGTCAGCACATAATTCTTCGAATCTGGCTCTGGTGATGGAGGTGTAGAAGTCGATACCTTCGAATAAGGAGTCAATTTCAATAGAGGTTTGAGCAGAAGAAGATAAGGTTCTCTTGGCTCTTTCACAAGCAGTTCTTAATCTTCTTAAGGATCTTTGGTTAGTAGATAAGTCCTTTTTGTTCTTTCTCTTGAATTCTTGGATGAAGTGGTTGACTAATCTACTGTCGAAATCTTCACCACCTAAGTGGGTGTCACCAGCAGTAGCCTTGACTTCGAAAATACCTTCTTCAATGGTTAATAAGGAAACATCGAAAGTACCACCACCTAAATCGAAGATTAAGACATTGTGTTCACCTTTACCTTCGTCTTTCTTATCTAAACCGTAAGCAATGGCGGCAGCAGTAGGTTCGTTAATGATTCTTAAAACGTTTAAACCAGCAATGGCACCGGCATCCTTGGTAGCTTGTCTTTGGGAGTCGTTGAAGTAAGCTGGTACAGTAACAACAGCGTCACTGACAGTAGTACCCAAGAAGGATTCAGCAGTTTCCTTCATCTTGACTAAGATCATAGCAGAGATTTCTTCTGGAGTGAAAACCTTGGTTTCACCCTTGAATTCAACTTGGATCTTTGGCTTGGAGTCTTGTTCAACAATCTTGAATGGGAAGTGCTTCATATCAGATTGAACTTCTTCATCGCTGAATTTTCTACCAATTAATCTCTTGGCATCGAAAACAGTGTTGTGTGGGTTCATAGCAGCTTGATTCTTAGCAGCATCACCGATTAATCTTTCAGAGTCGGTGAAAGCAACGTAAGAAGGAGTGGTTCTGTTACCTTGGTCATTAGCAATGATTTCAACTCTATCATTGGAGAAGTGAGCAACACAGGAGTAGGTAGTACCTAAATCAATACCGACAGCTTTGGACATTTTTTTTTTTTTTACTAAATAATAAATTATAAAGATTCTGGTTTTTTTCTGTATTATTCTCTATTCAGAACATCATTAAAGAATATACATCATAATCTTAATCAAATCAGATAACCAATGAATACTGCCGAACCTTGTTTATATACAAAGTAGTTTTGTAAATGATTATGTATTCATATAAGCCCTTTTTGAACCACGCAATGAGCAAGCAAGAAAAAAAAATTTTCCAGCATGCGATCTCGAAGCTTCAAAAGTCGTTAGGGGAAGTTGCTAGAACAATCCACTACCATGAAACGTAACCAAAAGCTTTGTCTTTAAGTAGTTGACGAGAAAATTCCAGAAATGAAAAGTGGCATAAACAAATTTAGTGCTTGCTCATACGCGCCTAATCGCATTGAACAAATTAAAGTTTCAGCTGCTCCGTCAAGGGAGAAAAAGTGGAAAAGAACATTCTAGAAAAAACGGACATAAGAAAATGCAGCTTTGGATGTATTTCAGCGTTTAAACAGATGATTGTCTGGTTTAATCAAACAGGAAAAGTGTATGTGGAAAAACATGCCTTTTTTTCTTTTATTTTTTTTTTCTTTGGAAACGGAAAGTTCTGGAAAGCTCTGATGAGTGTATATATAGATGCGCACGTGCAAAAAAGCGTGTGTGTCGGAGTTGAGCCATGAGCACGTGAAAGTATCAAGCAGTGCTGTCTGTTCGGACATATGCACAGAGCGAAGCCCGCAGGGCCATCAAAAGCCATTCAATAAGCCATGCACAGTCCAAATGGAATCGAATAAGAGCATCACCGTTTACCATAAAGATGTCGTTCTTGCGCACATAGCCTTACTTTGAGTTCTGGATACGTTTGTACAGCTCAGACTGGTCGCTCAAATAGTAAACCATGTTGCATTTTTGGTAGTAGTCCAGGCACATCTCCATGTTGTTAATCACAGTGTCCAGGAAATGGCAGTCTTTGCCCAAGTGCATGCTCTTGTAATTGACTTCATTGTCTGCATGAACAATGTGTAAATGCAGCTGATAGTATGAAGGCTGGTAGTGGAAAAACAACTTTACTTTATTCAAGCTGGTGTTGCCGTATTTTTTCAGGATTTCTGTTTCAATGTAGCTTTTAACGCGTTTCAGCATTTCCAAGTGCTCTTTGGTTTTCAGGTCTCTGATGGACTTAAAGTCTCCATTTTTGAACAAAAGCAGCAAGTACATGTTTTTCAAGTCTGTCTCATCAGTCCATTTCATGTCTGGTAAAACCAAGAACTCAGGCTCATCAAAGCGAACTTGCTGCTGCTCGGTTTTTCCTTCAATGATGTTGTAAACCCATTGGATGGACCCTTCTTTTATATTGAAATCGATATAAGGAGCTACAACACTGGTGTATATAGCAGGTGTTTCGTTGACCATAAAGTTCTTGTTTACATAATCATACTTGGAAATGTGCTTGTCACTTGCTGGGTATATCAAATTAAGCTTGTAGTCAGATGTCCCTTCTTTCAGCAGCAATGATCCCTCGCCCCAGTGGTAGCAGTCGTTCTCTTTAGTTTTCTTTAAATTTATGTACTTTAAAATATCGTTTGCTGATATTTTTAGCTTGCTGATTTGAAGAATAGCCCTGTTGTTACTTGTCAACTCCGTTTCATCACCTGTAGATATGAAGCCTAATAAGGTTAAAGACTTGTTGACCTCATCCTCGTTCAAAGTCTTGACATATATGAAATTTTGAAGAGCGTCTTGTAGTTTGTTCTGCATTCTTGTTGATTATAGATAATTTGTAATGCTTGTGGGTTGGTACATGAAGCATTGTAATTGTTAAGAAGTTTAATGAGTGAGAGAAAGAAAGCGGGAAAAACCCCCCGTTTAAATGCACATTTCTGAGATGCACTTCAATGAAATAAGAGCTTTTTTTTCTTTTGAAAATGTTTACTGCAGGCACGACATGTAATATTAAATCAGAGTTTTTTATAGTAAAAATGAAAAGAAAGGCTTGTTAATTGTTATTCAGAAATCATGATTATTAGCTGTAATAAAAATAACAATAATGCGAAACAAACATTTTCGTAATGATAATGATTTAAATACAATTAAAAGCTCTTATCTGCATATTTGTAAATATGTATACATTTATATATATTTATATATATATATATGCGCCCTTGTACCTACATATACACAATCATTCATGTTTTGAAGCAAACAACAGAGTTTACTCTGCTCATTGCAGCTTTAAACTTGTCACTTACTAGCAAGCAGCATTCAAGGAAAAAGCAAAAAAAAAAAAGAAAAAAGAAAAAAAGAAAAGCAAAAAAGACTTTTTTTCACTAGCAGTTTATGCTATCATTTTTGTTTTTTACTGTTTTCTTCTTCATCAGATACCAAAAAGGGGATTTTGGTGTTGACAAACTTCTTGACAATTACATTTTTAAATGTGTTTTCATACAGTCCCTTGATTGCTTTTGCTTGTGGGTACGATGCTACAAGTTTGTCTAATAATGAAATCAGCACGCTATCCAAATTAGCAAAGTTGTTTATTAGCAGTTGGGTGTTGTTCCCTTGGCTTGCGCTTTTGGATGAACCATCGTAATCAATTAATCTTAATTTGATGAATATCAGGTAGCCACCAAATTGAATCCAAGATCTCTTTTTAAACAGTAATGCGTTTATCAGCAAATTGACAAACAGGTAAACCTCGCACATAGAGGAGATGTTGACCAACTTGTCTCTATGGTTTCTTAAAATAATCTCAAGATTGACAAGGAAAGTCATCATCGACTGAGGAATGAATGAGTTAGCTTTTCCATTGCTTTTTTCATTCATTTTGTACACGTATGATAGGATGTGGAAACTTGAAAAAATTAAGAATGGAGGAATAGCCAGGATTTTAGTGTTGGCAGATGTTGGCAGCCATATCAAAGCTATAAAGAAATATTGGAAGTTGACATCTGCAGCAATGTTTTTCAAAGATTTCTTCTTCGAGGCCTTGGACTTTGGTGTTAATATGTATTTTTGAGTCAGCTGAACGCCAAAAGAGAGCAAAACACCAACAAAAATCAGCTTATAAAACAGCTTTGATGTGAAAAACGACAAAGCATAGAGCAAAGCACTGGAGAGGGTTAGGCAGTGACCAAAAAACCACACCTTTTCATATGATATTTTTTTAAGATAGTTCTGATAAGCTGACACCATCTCTTGTTGCTGCGTGTTTGGGGGAGTTTATGCTTATGTATGTATTTTTCCCTAAAACGTTGTACTTTGCTGTTCCTTAGCCTAGATGAAAATGCTTCTTCACGTCTGGCCTGGCTGCAAAAAATGTTGGTATACGGTTCTTGTTTGTATATATATTTGTCTGGTTAGGTGAAGAACCGCCGTCGCATGCCCTGACCTACAGGCCCATGCGTGTGGCAAGAGCAATCACGCATCCCTTATGACCTTCGCCTGAAACTCAGCTGCTGTGTCTTGCATTTGAAAAAGGAAACAAGAAGAAGAAGAAAAAAAAAAAAAAAACAGAAAAATTTTCTCCGCTATATCTTTCGCTTCCCCTTCCCCCTTTTTGGTATCTCTGCTGCCAGCGGTTGGCTTAACAACCTTAAATTTGATCTGGAACTGTCCTAAAGATTGCTCAGGTGAGTGAACAGAGCACATGACCTCAGATAAGCATTGCCTACGCTGGAAAGTGGTATTGGCCAGCAGGCGAATACGCTACACACAACTCCGCGCTTATCAGCTGCGCCAATGCGAGCCTGGGCCCTGGAGTGTGCAGCAGCACAAGCGTGCAACGGGCCACTAGTTTAACTGCTAGGCTGTTTATAGAGCAGAGTGTTTGGCTGCTTACGTGCTCTTTAAACTAACGAAAACCGTGCTCACCAGCAACTGAGCCTTCAAACAGCAGGCAGGCTGTTGATCTGCGGATTTATGCATTTGCTGACAATATATATAAGCGTGCGGGCTTGGCCTGCTCAACGCAAGAACCCTTTTTTCTTTTCTTTAGTTGATGCAGAGCTCAACTGAGGTGATTTAGCAATGTCTTCTTTAGCAGAGGTTCCGTTGTTTGACTGCAAGTGCATTTCTAATTGATACTTCTTGTCTTCTAGTGCCTTCAGCTGCTTCATCAGCTTGTCTTTCATTTCCTTGTGCTTCAGGAACAACTCGTTTTCGGACTTCTGCAGCTTCTTTTCCTTTTCCATGACCTTTTCTTGGAAAATCTGCTTCATCTCAGACTCAAGCTTGGCCAGCTTGGCCTCGTGCAAAGACTTTTCTTCTTTCAATTTTTCGTTTGGATCAAACTCTTTGAAAATGCTGTTATCCTGCTTGATCCCCAGGCTGATCAGCTTATGTGATCTGTAGTCTTCGTATAAAACCTTGTCGGTCTTTTCTCTCAGCTCCTCCATGAACTGCTTGATAAGCAAGTCTTTCAAGTAAGTGAAATCACTGTGCTGGGGATTGTCAACGTTCAAAACTCCCCATGGGTAAACTCTAGCTCTCTTCCCTGTGGAGTCTAACTCTGTTCCAGCCATTACGGCCAGAGGGTATTTGGAAACCAAGTCCTCAATGTAATCTATGTTTTCTTTGTCGTCTTCTTCGTGAACTGCTGGCTTGAAGTAATCAATGCTGTTGTCAGACAACTGACTCAAAATTGTTTTTTTGAATCCTTCAACCTCAGCATTGGTTTTCAAAGTGTCAGATTTGGCTATGATAGGAATTAAATTAGATATTGGGCTTATCTTGGAGCAGAACTCTAAATCAAAGTCAGTCAAACAGTGCCCGTTAGGCTCTATTAGATAAAGAACACAATGGATTCTTGGGTCTTTAAATGTGCCCATCTTTCTGCCTATCAAGTTCTCTTGCTCTAAGTAGCTGTCGTATCTTCTGTGGATTTCTTGCATGATAGGAGCATAAGAATTAGTATTGTCAATGTAGGCACCAAATCCTTCTGTGTGGACAACATTCAGTTTCAAGCTGACGGCTCCTTCTTCAATAACAGTGTTGATGTTTTTCAATTCAACTTTGTCTTCGGTTCCCAAATTGGCCTCGGACCCTGCGTTTTCGCCTGTGGCTTCTTGCAGCTGCAGTCTTCTTAGTTTTTCAGACAAATTTCTGGAGATCTCGTCATCAGTCGTTTGGCTGTCGCTGTTCTTTGCGGCCAAATTCTTGTTAAACAAAGTGTTGACTAGAGTCTTTTTACCTAGTCCGTCTTTTCCTACTAGCATGACGTTGAATTCAAAGCCATTTCTGATAGATTTTCTGTGGTGTTGCTTTGGCAAATTGGCAAATCCAACGTAGCCTTGGGTAAGCTTTTTCTTCAGAACCTTGAATTCTGGTTGTTCTGGTAGAACTTGTTTTAAATGTTGTTCAGCTTCAAAGCTTGCTGGTGCTTCTACCTCGGTCATGTTAAGCGTGTGGTTCGATAAAATACGTTTGGGTTAAAACTAAATAAAAAATAGTAATAGCACGGATGTTTAGTATGCCTTGTTTTTTTTTTGTATATTAATTTATTTATTTGACAAGAAATAAATTTAAAAAAGCACTGTTTTCAGGTAATGCCTACTGACTGTTGTATTTTAGTTTTTTGGAGTTAATGAACGTTTCTGGGTAGCCGATATCATTCCAAGTCTTTTTTCAATATCTCAAAGAACATTCAAACCAATAATAGTTTAACGATTCAAAAAAAAAAAATGCAAACATCATGTTAAAAACATGATCTATGTTTAATTTTCACTGATCTGTTTACTTACTGCCTTATTTCTCTATATATTTTTTCCCGCATGTGTGTGTATCAAAAAGATCGCTAGAAAAAAAAAAAAAAAAAATTTTTTTTCAGCTGTTTGTTTGGCTTGAAAAAACCGCACACGCGCACCAAAGGGGGGAGGAAAAAACCTAGTTACTCCCTGCACTACGCCTGCGTGTGTATTTCCTAATATGGCAACATAAATTGCAGCAGGAAGCGCTACACATCAATCTTTAAAGGTTTCAAACACAAGCTCCTAGCTGTTGTTGCTGCTCATGCACCAGAAGCTAAGCTAAGCTGGATATTATTCTAATGGGAACTCGCACCAGTCAGGATATATCAAGCGCTGAGTCATTTCAATTATACACATCAACAGCAAAAAACCTTTAAAACACCTGCTTGAAACAGCAAGCGGTCCTGCACAGCTGAGCACCAAAAATTGCCCCAGCTGCAGGGTAACCTCAAAAACGCCAAATCATTGCTCTAAGCACATTTTAGTGACTGCATATCCCCTGCAACCTTTACTTATTTTGCATAATTTTTAAAACAAACAATAAGATTAAGAAAGCTCGATTAGCTCAGTTGGTTTAGAGCGTAGTGCTAATAACACTAAGGTCAACAGTTCGATCCTGTTATTGAGCATCTTATTTTTTTATTTTTTTATTTTTAATAATGAAATTACGATAACAGAAATTAGTTTTTTTTAATTATCATTTTTTTTGTTAATCCTTATATTAGGTTTTCAAAAAGCAAGTTTGGGGAGGTGCAATTTAAGTGTGTCCTTATGTAATTGCTAGCAGTGTTGTTCAGCTTTAAAAAAAGACCTAGCTTTTTAAAAGTATGTGCTTTTACTACATAAAAAACAGAGATGCGCGATTATCGCTGGCGGAGTTGTGAATTACTAATGATCAATATAGTTTTTTTTTTTTTTTTTTTTAATTTAAGAAATTTTTAAAAAAGCTAAATTAAAACTATAAATGCTTATCCAGTTTCTTTTAAAAAAGTAAAAAGACTTCTTTACTTTCTAATTAATTCATGAGTAACACTAATAATAATAATAAAAATTTCAAAAACCAAAAAACCACTGAAATGTCTACTGTTGAAACATTTTTATTAAGCGTGGGGAACAATCACTACGGGGATTCGGCCAAAGCCATCAAAAATATTATCTACACTGTTTTACATGAGGATCTGGAAAGACAAAGCATCAAAGAAGGGCTGAGTCAACAAGAAACAGAAGGCATTCAAAGTCAGCTGCGTATCTATACACCAAAAAAGTTTTCAGATGATTTCTACGTTCAAATCCCGGTATTTCTGTTACCTAAAAACCATGAGAACAACGTGATTGACTTAATTAACGAAAATCTGAAAAACATAGGTTACTCCATAGACAATGTTGAGAAGATTGAAAACGAAGACCTGAATGTTTTATTGGAGGCAGACAAAGATAATCCATTTTCCAACGATCACTGTATCTCATCATCATGTGGGAAAATGTGCGAGGAATGTTTATGCAACAATCACAGCAAAGATTCCAGCAGTTTTTCTTCAAATATGGAAACAGATCTTGAGAAACTCAAGGAAATAGATGGGGATGCTGAATACGAGGTCAAAGCTTTGATTAATGGTATAACGTGCACCGCTTGCACATCCACTATTAACAATGTCTGTAAAGAATTGTGGTATGTTAAATCCAGTGAAATAAACTTTATAACAAAAATTGGTGTTTTTGTTTTGGCTAGCAATGACATTACAGTAATTGATGATTTAAAAGAAAATATTGAGGATTGCGGGTACGATTTTGAATTACTGGAAGAGCCTGTTTTGACAGAATCAGCTTCAAATCAAAAAAAGAAAAATACAGCTGGAGATGCGCAAAACTCAGTGTTCCAGGTTTCTGCTGCCATTGATGGGATCTATTGTGCAGCTTGTGTGCACACAATTGAAAATGCTATAAAAAACACTTCCAGTCTTAATCAGCTTATAATTAACTCAGAAATTAACCCAATTACAAAAATAGGAAACTTTTTGTTGAAAACCTACAACTCTGGCGTTGAAAATTTGTTGACTGAGACTATCAAAGACTGCGGTTACGATTTTGAAATTATTGGAGATGTCCAGAATCTTGAAGATCAAAACTTGAAAGTTAAGATGTATAGAACAATAAGCTTAAAAATTGAAAACATGTACTGCGACAAGTGTCGCTTAAGAATTGAGCAAGCAATCAAAAATCAAATTTCTTCTTCCGAAAGTGATTTGATTCTAAAATGGGATTCACCTTCGGCATCAGACCAAAAAAAGGCTAAGAATTTAAGCAAAAAATGTGAAATTTTAAAAATCATTTACAAGCCCAATACTACAAAAGGCTTATCCATTAGAAACTTCATGCAGGTTATTGATGCAACAGACTCCAAAATAACAGTCAGCGTTGTTGAAAAGGAAAGTCTGCAGGACCACATGAACAAAATAGCTTCAAAGGAGTTGCGTAACATTGCTTATAGACTTCTTATCACATCGGTTTTCGCTATACCTTCATTTATATTTGGTATTGTTGTGATGTCGCTGTTACCCAAATCCAACAACTTAAAAAAAACTTTGGAGGCAGAAACAATAGGAAATGCCAGTGTGCTAATGTGGGTATTGTTTGCTGTTTCCACGCCTGTGTATTTTGGTGTGAATTTTATTTTCCATGAAAAGGCTTTTAAAGAAGTGAGAATTTTATGGAAAATGAACATACTATTTAACAATCACTCGTCCAAAAACAGCTTGTTTTTAACAAGATTCAACTGGAGGGCTTTCTTTAAAAGATTTGTCAAATTTGGCTCAATGAACATGCTGATTTCTTTGGGAACTAGCGTTGCTTATTTTGCTTCCATAGCAATGGTTATTTTGTCAACAAAGCAGCAGCCAGGTGATCAAATGTATGAAACGTACTTTGATAGTGTCGTTTTTTTAACTTTTTTCTTACTAATTGGTAAATTTTTAGAAAATTACAGCAAAAAAAAAACTGTTGGTATGTTGAACAACTTATCTGCTGCTAATGGAGACACTTCAGTAATGATCATTGATCAAATAAACAGCACCGAAACTGATATCAAATACATCAGTGTGATGAAAAATGAGCTTGAGATGAACGATATTATGTTGATTAAGCCTGGAGAGTCACCTGTTGTAGATGGATCTTTATTGAAACCATTTTATACAGACTCAAGCTTTGACAATGAAACTGTTATTACTCAATTTGATGAAAGCTCCTTGACCGGTGAGTCTATACCGTGCAACAAAGTTTTAAATGACTCTGTTTATGCAGGAACAATTAACTTGACGTCTTCCATACACTCGCAAATCAAGAACTTAGACAACCTGTCCAAAGGCTCGTTGTTGGACAAAATTTTGGAGTCTATTACTATGGGGCAGCTGAACAAGAGAGCAAGCCTTGAAAAAACAGCCGATAATCTAACATCTTTTTTTGTTCCTGTTATTTGCTTCATCTCCTTGAGTGTTTGGTTTATATGGATGGGACTGGGTTATTCTCACAAGTTGCCAGTTAGCTATATCTGTAAAGACGGCATTGAAACATGCTCTCAAAACTGGAGTTTGTTTTCTGTTAGTTTTTCGATATCTGTGTTTGTTATTTCTTGCCCTTGTGCTCTTGGACTGGCAGTGCCATTGTCGATTTTTGTCGGTAGTGGTGTTTTAGCTAAAAATGGAATCTTACCTAAAGGTGGAGGTATGGCTTTGCAAAACTGCAACAATGTGGATATTGTTTGTTTTGACAAAACAGGGACTTTGACTCAGGGAAAAGTAGTGGTTGTTGATGAAAAAAGCTATGTTTCAAAAGCTGGAAATGGTGAAAGAGAGATGTGGTCTGTTTTAAATCGCATGGAGCAGATGAGCAATCACCCGTTGAGCTTTGCTGTTGTGAAATACATAGAAAACAGACAGGCGGACGAGCGTTTTGATTTGAACATGAACACAGTGGGGACTATTGAAGAAGTTCCAGGCAAAGGCTTGGTATCAGACACCGGATACATAGTAGGAAACGAAAAGTTCTTGCTGGAGCATGGATACGCTTTTGACACAGACTCTTTGGACCTGTTTTTGAATTGGAAAACAAAAGGATACTCAATCATTATATTTGGGTTTAAGAAAAAAATCATGATCAGCCTTGCTCTGGCAGACACATTACGAGAAGAATCTAAATATGTGATTGACAACTTGCAGGCACGAGGCATAGATGTTTACATGCTTTCCGGTGACAACCCAGTCACTGCTGGTGCCATTGGGAAGCAGCTGGATATCAAGAATCCGGAGACTCATGTCCGAGGAGGACTGCTGCCTGAAGAAAAGGCCGATATAGTCAAAGAACTCACGCAAAACGGGCATAAGATAGTGGTTATGGTTGGAGACGGAATCAACGATGCGCCAGCGCTGAGCAATGCGTCCGTGGGGGTGGCATTGTCAGGTGGAAAGAACGCCAAAGACAGCAAAACTTCTGACCTAGCGCTGCTGTCATGTGACTTTGCTGTTCTGCAGACATCAGATCCCCTTCTGAGTGTGCTTACTCTGCTTGACGTTTCAAAAGTGACGCTTCGAAGAGTGTACCTGAATCTGGGCTGGGCGCTCGTGTACAATGTTGTTGGAATCCCAGTTGCCGCAGGCATACTGTACGAGCCGTTGAGATTCAAGCTGTCGCCGACATGGAGTGCGTTTGCAATGGCTGCGTCGAGTGTGAGCGTGGTGCTTTCGTCCACGCTGCTGAAGTTCTACAAGCCCGTTGACTACAGGAAGCGAATGGATCACGTGGCGTAAACGGCCGTGTTTCCTGCTCCGCTGGCACGTGGCTGCCTCTGTTTTGTCCGCGGAACAAGCCAAGTGTGACTGAAAGCCGCGTCGCGCATTAAGCTCCGTCTGCCTGTGCGGCTGCGCCCAAAAAAAAAAAGATCTGCCGCCTCTCCGTGTCATCCATTTCCCCTGCTGGTAAACGAGGAGAAGCCGCGCGTAGGAACGAGTCCTCGTTTGTTCCTGCAGCCTAGCCACCAGGCGGGAAAAAAGCACTTGGAAGTACAGAAACGCAAAAAAGTGTGACTAATCCAAGTCATCCACTGTGGAAATTAAGCAATTCCTTTTTTTTCTCGTATCCTTTTTCCAAAGTATGATTTTTTTTTTTTTTTTTGCATGACTGGAAAATTACATCATATCTTTTTTAAAAAGTGATGACTGGCTATTATGTGATATTGGGTAATGACCAAGCCGTGTTTGGCCATGGGCAGCATTATATAAGGAGGCGGTGGTTGGAGAACACAGCATCATTTCTGTTATTATGAAAATGAAAGAAAAAATGAGAAAACCAGATCCAATAGTTTTAAACACAAACAGCGCTTTTTTATACACTCTAACAACCTCACATACACACAATGGCCTTCTTAGTTTTATCCCCAGTCGTCTGCGAACCTTTTGTTCCACAATTCGAAGAACACGTTGCTGACCAACAGCCAGCTCAAAGAGAAAGAAGCGACTCTGTTTCTTCTGTCACCAGCGTTGAAGCTATCAGAAACGGCGGTTTCAAGCCAATCAGACTGCACTAAACGCGTGACTCGTCGTTTCGCCTTCGATACACTTTGTTCATGCGTGGCCTCAAGCAGCCATAGCAAATGTTTCAGCTTCAAATAAATATCAATTCGGAATACCATAATTTAATACTTTCTATGTATCAAAAATTAAATTTAACTTAACATAACTTAGCCAAGCTTTAGCTTGATTTTAAATTTTAACAAAAAGCACTATGCAACTATACATATATAAACGTTTCAAAATGCCCTTGGCATCTGTATAAACATGCTTTCTTTTTTCTGGCAGGACGCGCATTGCGTGAGCTTCTCGTTCGTAGATGTTCCCTGTTTTCACATCTTCTTTCTGTTTCTCAAAAAGCTCACAATCAGATCCTTTTCGTTGTAGCACATCACGATGGCCAGCACAAGCGCACATAAAACATTTAGCACCAGCTGCTTGAAGTTATGGGTGAAGCTTCCCACGAACAAATAGACAACTATCCAGATGAAGAACGAGAAAATGCTTACAAACTTGATCTGCTTTAGATTGAAAAGCTTTTTTATGGTATAGTTGCCTGACACATCCTCAGGCAAGTTCTTTTTGTAGAACTTCGATATGAAAACTGTGCAGTAAACTATTCTCAATATCATATTGATTCCATTGGATAAAATCAGCCCCTCTAAAGACAGTCCAAAAACTTTGATGAACAAGTAGCAGTTTGTCAAAAAGACACCGCTCAGCATCATCATCATGTAAGACTGCTTGACGATTTCATCTCCGTTGGCCACACTCTGGAAAAACGCTTCCAGAATCCCATTCAGAGATAGCAAAGGCAGGTAGCAGCAGTAGGTTCTTATTGTTTCCAGAACGGTCGTGCTGCTCCATTTAGAGCCTATTAAAAGCCTTAGCAAATAAGAAGAGTTTATAGGGCCAAATACTAATATCATAATGGACAAGTATAAGTATCCTTTAATAATGTTTGAAACTACCTGAAAGCTTAAAGCCAAAGTATGTTTGGAAAAGTTTTTTTGTGTGGTGAAAGTAGACGTTGTGCTGCTGAAAATCTTAGTCAAAAACAATCTTGTGGTTTCCTCAATCGGCTGGAACAGAATCCTCGTGATCAAAGACCCGTAATTGGCAAGCAAAGAGTAGATCCCTTGTTCTTCTATTGAGCACAGCGAGTTTATTATCAGCTTGTCGCCTTCGGTCAGCAAGTGCTTAAAGCACATCTGAAAGTACACTTTTTTGAAGTGGTTTAAAATTTCTTCTTGGAAGTAGTAGGTTTCCTTTTTGGAGTTGTAAACAGTGTTTACGGCATCATCTTTGGTTTCTGGCTTGATCAGTGTCAATTTCAAACTGAACTTGTTGAAAGGCTTGAAGTTCTTCAAATAGTCCACGTAGTACAGCCCTAGTATCAGTAGAGAATGGGCAAGTTTTCCCAAGGAAAACCCTAAAATAGCAAGCCCTTCCTCAGACTTGGCTGTCTTGGAAAACTTGTCTGAGTTGATGGTGATGTAGATTGTGATGAAATTGACAAAGTTTCCAAAGGTTAAACTGAACCCTTCAAACTTGGATCTTGTGTTGTAGTTCAATAAGTACTGGTTCAGGTTATAGAAAAATTCAACGCCAAGCTCAATTATAATGCTAACCCACAAAATCACTATGGACAGCTGGAAATGAGGCAGGCTTTTGAAGTAATCGTTAATTTTGTTGTACTGCCAAATAAACAGAACCGCTGACAAAGGAACACCTATAAACAGCGGAACATAGGAAAAGTTGACGATACTTTGCAGGTTGCTTCTGCTGATGTTGTTGATGTTCAGCAGATCGCTGTTTTTCTCTTCGGTTTCTTCGCTGTCAGTCGCATTTGATATTCTCAGGATACTGATTCTTATAGCTTCTCTGCTGAAAAAAACGCATGTGTCGTGAAGAAAAGTCAGAAAAGCCATGATCCCAAAAATTTTTGGCGACAGGTACCTGATCAGTAAGTTATTCATTATGAACGTCAGAATCTTGGTGAAAAACTGCTGCATGATCAGGAGAGAGACTCCCTTCGTTGACTTGGCAAGTAAGCTTTCTTCGCCCATCGTGCTGCTTGGGGTGGTAGTGTTTTCTGTGTCTGCGTGCTGGGCTTTTTGCATCCTGCTTTCTAGGATTTACAACTTTACCCAGCATACCTGCCGTGATGCCAGCTTATGAAGAAGAACAGGGAGACGTGTTCTGCCCATTGTTGACAGTTTTTAAATGTCATTTCAAGTTTAGTTTTAAATTTTTTTTTTAATTTATTTTTCAGTCTTTCCAGTCATGTGATCATGTCCGCAACATAACATCAATAACTTTCATGTTGTTGCTTTTTTTTTTTTAAAACGAAGAAATCAATCAGACAGTGAGCTTATAAGCAAACAAGCACGCTGAAGTTGTGCAGTTGGCGGCCTCCTGTTCAAAGGCTGACATGTTTTCAGTCTTCTGTGGCAAAACCAAAACCAAAACAGCACATTTGGACCATAAGGCAATGGCAGAGGAAAAACACATGACCGGCGAGCAGCCAAGAGACACCACAGGCGAGCAGCAAACTACCGCCAGAGCAGAGGAAGCGAAAACAGAAGACCGAGGCGCCGAGATCAGCGGAGAAAACACAATTGTGGAGGCCTCAGAGCTTCCCAGCAAGCGAAGAAAGCTGGATGTTGACCCAGACCTGAAAAATTTTCTCTGCAGCCTGTCAAGGGAGATAGACAGCGTGCCTGACTACCTACGCTATCTCACATCGCTGACTGAGCAGGACAAGACCATGCCGCTGAACAACGTTGCGAACATAATGAAAAGCGTGCTTCCGCCAGGAACAAAAATATCCAAAGAGGCCAAGCAACTTATGCAGGACTGCTGCAGCGAGCTGATATCGTTTGTTACCTCAGGAGCCACTGAGGCCGTTTCGGATGACAAGAGAAAAACGGTTCTTGGAGACGACATCATCCAGTCAATGTACAACCTGGGGCTGCCTAACTACTCAGAAATAATGACTATCTACCTGCAGAAATACAAGGAGTTCCAGATACTGAAGCAGCTGACCATCGGCATAATAGAGCAGGAGGGCCAGGCCAAGAAATTCAAGAAAAAACAGAGCAAAGAGCCCCCTGCCGGTGCTTCTGCTGAGGTGTCTGAGAAGTAGGCTGCTGAGCACGACCCAATCACTTATGTACGCCATGACTTGTATATATCCTTGCAGACAGCGGATCGGCTGGTGAGGCCCACTGCTGGCTCTCTCCTTTTTGAGTTCAGCAAGAGATGCTTGCTGTCTTTTTCCAGCCATCCCCGTGGGCTAAGATTTCTCAGCCGTTCTGTTCCAGTCCAACTGCTGTGCAAGGCCATTCTTATTTTAAAATTGTTCAGCTTTAAAGCTGATTTGTAAGGACTTTTTATTTTTCATATGTCATTTTTTTAACATTTTTTTTCAATAATTTTTTCAATATTTTTTTTTTTTTTTTTTAAAATTGTCAATTCAACATGAGTGGCAAATAGAACTGTGTTTAGACGTCTTTAATCTATCTACAGCTAAAGGAAAGTCCCATAGAAACAACCAAATTGGCCATACAACTACGATATAAATAATCATTTGTTGCTGCACGAAGCGGAAAGTACCCGACACACAAGAACAATACAATGAAAAGTGTTTCCAAATCGCTTAACACAGGTGTTATTTCTAGCTTAAGCAAAAGATACATTGCTTTGGACGTGATCACCACCAAAAGCATATCCCATGTCCAGCTGAAGCACAACAGTCCAGCAGGAAGAACTATTCAGCACGTTTTGAAAAAAACCCCAGCAAGCTTTCAGTCTGCCAGATTGTTTAGCAGCACAAGCAGAAAGTTCAAAAAAGACGATAAGGACATTGCATCGTCATCGGCAAAAAACAGCCACGAAAACTCTATCAAAGAAAGCAACGGAGAGAGTATTAATCTAAAAGACGCTGAAGACCACGATGGAAGCAAGAAAGATGAAGACATCACTGTTACCTATCCGCCTGTTATGGCTATCAGAATCTACAAGCAACCTTTGCTTCCGGGCCTGGCAAAACCGCTTGTCATCACTGATCCCGACATAGTTGAAACTTTGTCTAAATGCATTGAAAACAACCAGTTTTATGTCTCTGTTTTTTTAAACAAGAACCATGACGGACAGGCAAACCCAAAATCCAGCAAAGAGGTGCCAGACAGATTCACCAGTCCTGATGATGTCTATGAAGTCGGTACCATTTGTGAGATTTCGCATGTATACAAAAACCAAACAGACACGACCACTTTGTTGCTGTATCCACACAACAGAGTTAAGTTGAACGAGATTGTGAGTGTGCCAGATATGGAAGAGAAGAGTCTGTCTGAAGAACTAGCAAAGCTGAAGGAAAGTGATAAATATAAAGAAAGCCAGGGTGCTGCTTCTGACGAAGGCACTGATTCGGCCTCCTTCTTGTTTGAAGAGAATGTAACTGTTGCAAAAGTTTCTGTTATAAATGATAAAGAATGTGAAACAAATCCAACAATCAGAGCTTTAACTTCCGAAATATTGAAGTGTTTGAAAAAGTGCGCCAGCATCAACTTTTCTTTGAAAGAAGAAATTTCTGCTTTGGCTGAAGCTTTAGATGCTCTGTCTTCAGACCAAGATAAGCACCCAGGGAGAATTGCGGACTTTGCTGCCAATGTCACTGCTTCGAGCCCAGAGGAAATTCAAAGCGTTTTAGAAGAGCTGGATATTGAAAAGAGGTTGCTTAAAGCTTTAGAGCTAGTTAAACAAGAAATGATGAATGCTGAATTGCAAACAAAACTAAGCAAGGAGATGGATGACAAGATTAGAAAAAGACAGCATGAATCTTTGCTTTACGACCAAATGAAAGCTATTAAAGCAGAGCTAGGCATTGATGATGGGAAGCCAAAAATTATTGAAGAAATGATCAAAAAGGCTTCGAGCATGACTATGCCTAAGCATGTCAAAGAAGTTTTTGATGATGAAATAAACAAGATGAAATCTATGGAGTCCTCAACTGATTTCACTCAAACTAGAAACTATGTTGAGTGGATCTTGAACATACCGTGGAATAAATACAGTAAAGATCAGTTCAATATCACTAAAGCCAGAGACATTCTTGACAAAAAACATTATGGAATGAAAGATGTCAAAGACAGAATTCTTGAGTTTATTGCTGTTTCAAAACTTCAAGGTAAGAGTAAAGGACAGATCGTTTGTTTAGTGGGTCCACCTGGTGTTGGTAAAACATCTATTGGTAAGTGCATAGCCGAGTCTTTGAACAGAAAGTTCTACAGATTTGCAGTTGGTGGTTTATCTGACATTGCTGAAATTAAAGGTCATAGAAGAACCTATGTAGGTGCTTTGCCTGGTAGATTTGTTGAAGGTTTGAAGCAAGCAAAAACAATGAATCCTCTGATCATGATCGATGAAATCGACAAAATTGCTGAAAGTGGTGCTCGTGGGTCACCTTCATCTGCATTACTAGAAGTTCTAGACCCAGAGCAAAATGATTCTTTTATGGATCATTACATGGATTTGTCAATTGATTTTTCCAAGGTGTTGTTTATTTGTACTGCAAACTCATTGGACACAATCCCAAGACCTTTGTTGGACAGAATGGAAGTCATTGAAGTATCAGGTTACACTGAGTACGAAAAACTGGAAATTACCAAGAAATACATCGAGCCTGCTAGTAAAAAAAAGCATGGTTTGAAAGATGTGAATGTCCACATTGAAGAAGATGCTATCAAACAATTACTGAAAGGTTACTGTAGAGAAAGTGGTGTAAGAAACTTGAAGAACCAAGTTGATAAAATTTACAGAAAGCTTGCTTTCAAAATTGTTGAAGAGCATCCGTTGGCTGAAGAGGATTTGCCTGAAAAAGTTGGTAGTGCCGAAGTTCCTATTTCTCAAAAGACAGATGAGCAAATAGAAAAAGACATTAATCAAAAAGTTGGCAGCATGTTAGGTTCTATTGATAAAAACATCATTCCTGGAAAGATAATCCCTGATAAAAAAAACGAAGATGAAGTAAAAATTGAAATAGTTGAAGGTGATGAGAACGCTGCATCTGCCAAGTTTGAAATTCCAGCTGATTATTCGTTGTCCGTGAAGTCTGACGACCTAAAAGAATATGTTGGTTTGCCTTATTTTACAAAAGACAGAGTCTACGAGCAACCTCCGATTGGTGTAATTCCTGGATTGGCTGCAGGCTCTCTAGGTGGTTCCATGCTATATGTGGAAAGTTGCATTACAAAGCCGCTTATCTACAGTGAATCTAGCAACTATCATGCAACAGGTCACTTAAAAGATGTCATCAAGGAGTCCACTGAAATTGCTTATTCTTTCACAAAAATGTTTTTATCTAAGAAATTCCCTGATAACAGGTTTTTTGACAAAGCTAATATTCACACTCACTTCCCAGCAGGTGCTGTTCCAAAAGATGGTCCATCTGCAGGTGTCACTATTACCACTTCATTGATATCGTTAGCGCTAAATAAGCCTATAATTAATAGTATTGCAATGACCGGTGAGATCTCATTAACAGGTAAAGTTGGCGCTATTGGTGGATTAAAAGAAAAAACCATGGCTGCTAAAAGAGGTGGTATGACTCAAATCATCTTCCCTAAAGACTGTTTGTCAGAATGGGAGAAAATTCCTGATATAGTCAAAGAAGGTATAGAACCTGTTCCTGTGGACTATTACTCAGAGATATACGATCATTTGTTTGCTGACGTTACTGCTGAGGAAGGAAACAACGTATGGCAAAAAGAATTTAAAATCATTGACAAAAAAAAGAAAAACTGATAGTTTTTCGATGTAGTTTATAGTTTTATACATAAGTATATACATATACCAAATACGTTATGCATGATGACCTGGTTTTTTATTTAGTTGTGAAGAATTATTGGATAAAAATTTCTTCTTTTCAATAGAAAAAGTTACTCTTCGAGTTCTTCTACCTCAGACTCAGGCTGGTTGTGCTGCGTTAAAGCTGGATTCTCGTCAGGGTTTTCACTAGCAGAGCTTTTGTTTTTAAGGCTATTGAAAAATACTTGAATGTCTTCGGTTTTGACTATGTCTTTGTTTTCTGCAAAAGTGGCCAAGAAATTTTTTAATCCTTCTTTGAATGAAATAAACTTATCCACATTGATATTTTTATCTTTGAATGCCAAATTAATAACGCTTGTTTCACTGCTGGAGTAAAAATCAGCATCCTCTACATAGTTGACAGCATCAACTTTTATGTTGGACTCAAAAGTGTCCTTAGGTGGCTCGTAAAACGCATATGGTTTCACAAGGTCATTGTATGCTAGGATGCCAAGAAAGCTTTCAATGTCTGATTGGAGACTTTTGTTTGTGGATCGTTCCTTATTTAAAATAAATTCCAACATTCTGGAGTACCCTTTTTTCAGCAAAAGAGCAGTGTTTTTCTTATGCTTTGTTTGGATCTTGATGATGAAAGGCGAAATCCATGATGTATAATCATCAAGAAGCAAATCAAATACATCCTGGTACTTTGAAAAGCAAAAATTGCACACAAGATCATCAAACTCGTTCTCTGAAACACTGTTTCCTTCCAAGTCTAGACAGCCAAAATGGAACCAGTCTTCGTTGCAAGCATGTCCTAAATCGCACTGAACCATATCTTCTGTAGCAGCAGAATTGCAGAAGCAGTACTCTCCTTTATAGTTGTGGCAGTAAGTGTTATCATTGTGCATGTTTGTTTTATCCGTCAAGAAGCAGCGCTGGTCCAAAGGATCCTTTGCTGAGCCGCAGTCGCACAGGAAATTCTTCTTGTAGTTGAGCTCAATCAGATTGTGTGTGTAGTGCGAGCACGAAATAGAGCAGCTGTAGCAAACACCTATGTTACAATCAAGGCATGAAAAAACCATTTGCCGGTCTGTGCCTTTGACATTGTATGTGCATGTGTCAAACTTGAAGGGCAGCGACTCGTATGCCTCATGGTCAAGTTTCTCTTGGTTCTCTAGGTAGTCGATTGCATCAACGACGTGGTTCTTATCCATGTTTAAATGTGAATCAAGCCAAAAAAAAACTGTTGCTTTTGGCACTTGTTTGTTGTTCTGCCTCTTCAAAAGTTATGATGAGAAGGAGCTTGGTTCTTTTCTTGTGTTGCTAAGCTTGAAGGTGCATGTTGGCATGTCGTTATGAACTCAGATAACAGCCTTAAAATGCCCTATCCCCAATACCCATCCCTGAATTAAGTCCGTTCTGTCACGTGAAATCAACATGACATGTGACCGTTTTGTGTATGTTTAATTATATTTCCAAATAAGGAAACTTTAATGTGGCCGCTGTATTTATTTGTTTAAACACCAAAGAATTTAACATTTTTTTGTTTTTTTTTAAAAAAATTTTATTTTGAATTTTAAAAAATTAATTTAAATTTGTTTTTATCATGAAAACTTTATACTTGGATTTATTTGTTGTTACTTGCCAAGATCATTAGTAAAGAGAAGGTTTCATGTAAATTGTTTACAGTTTAAATTTTTGTCAACAATTATTTGGTTCTTGAGAAGTCCCGAGAGATAGGAACCAAAATCATTTTTTAAAAAGGACTTTTATTTGACAAAAAACCCAGAAAAAACTAGCTCATAATGTCTGAGAATAACAACAACATTGGGTCCGACTCAGGGCATGGAAACAACCCAGACAGAAACGCTGGTGACACAAGCCGTAACGACAACACCAGCGATTTGCCCTCTTTTCTGAACCACCCATCATCAGAGCTTAACTCTGAAAACATAAATACTAACACCAGGACAAGACGCAGAAGAAGAACAATCCAGGATACAGGCAGTGATCTAGAAGACTCTGACGCAGAAAATGAAAGCATGTTGAACAGCCAGCTGCTAAGCCAGCAGTCTCTTTCTACAGACTTGAACATGCCTTCAAGCAACAGAAATACCAACACAAACCTTCAGTCGTCTCCTATCAGGCAGCAAGGAGAAGGCAGAAGAGGCAGACTAGTAAGAGAAGACGACGCTCTGCAATCGTCAATGTATGGAACAATTGGTGAAAACAATAATATTGGTCACAACGACAACATTGATGGAAATGTTGAGGTTGATGATGGTTTACTAGAAGAAAGGATCCCAGATGAGAACGAAGATATTCATTCAATAGATGACCATAACGAGGACGACAACGATCAACTGATTGATGAAGACGAAGATGAGGATGATGATGACAATGGTGTTGATTTGATGAACGAGCAGTTTATGGAAAAGGATTACAACGAAAACAGAAAAGACGACCATTATGATGCCAACGACAGAATGATTGACGACAAAGAGCTAAACTCGGACAAAGAGCTTAATGCTGCTGACAGAAGAGCTGTAGACAGGCAGCTAAACCAAAGAGACAGAATGATGGAAAGACGTAGAAAGAACGATGATCTGCTTAGTGATTTTGGTTCGCATTCGGACATGGATTTTGCCCTTCCAAGCAATGTTAATAGAAGAAGACCAAAAAAGACACACAACGATGATCCAAATGGGTACTATGACTTTGATGGCGAAGACGATGGCCTGGATGCTGATGATGACGAAGGCTTGTACAACCTGATGACACTTGATGAGTTAGCCAATGCCAATGCTAATTCATATGCCGATTGGGTTTCCCAACAAAAAGTTGCTGATACAATCTTCTACGAACTTCAACAGTTTTTAATTGAATATCAAGACGAAAATGGAAGATCAGTTTATGGTAACAGAATCAGAATTCTGGGTGAGATGAATTTAGAATCATTAGAGGTTTCCTATAAACATTTAGCAGAATCAAGAGCAATCCTGGCGTTTTTTTTGATCAAAGCCCCAGAGCAAATGCTGAAATTGTTTGATGCCGTTGCGATGACTACTGTCATTTCGCAGTATCCAGAGTACGGGAACATTCATCAAGAAATTCATGTCAGAATAGTTGATTATCCTCTGCTTAATCATATAAGAGACTTAAGAGAAACAAATTTGCAGACATTGATCAAAGTACATGGGGTTATTACAAGAAGAACCGGTGTTTTTCCACAACTGAAATATGTGAAATTTGACTGTTTGAAGTGTAATCAGGTTCTTGGTCCTATTTTCCAAGATTCCAACCAAGAAATAAAAATCACATACTGCTCAAACTGTAAGTCTAAAGGTCCTTTCAGAATGAACATGGAAAAAACAGTGTATAGAAATTATCAAAAGGTCACTATCCAAGAATCACCAGGGTCTGTTCCAGCTGGTAGATTACCAAGACATAGAGAAGTTATTTTGCTATGGGACTTAGTCGATACAGTTAAGCCTGGTGAAGAAATAGAAGTTGTTGGGATTTATAAAAACTCGTATGACGGTATCCTAAATGCTAAAACTGGGTTCCCAGTTTTTTCTACTATTATTGAAGCTAACTCTGTTAAAAGAAAAGAAGGATTTTCAGGAAGAAAGTCATTGAAAGACAAAGCTTTTGACTTGAACAAAAAATCAAATAAAATCATTGATGATGAAGACGTTGAGATGGGATTATCATCGGACGACGAATATGATATGGAAAATGATGATGCAATGGACTCTGATGACGAAACAGATCCTTTTGAATATACTGAAAAAGATGAACAGGACTTTATCAAGCTGTCAAAAGATAAGTATGTTATTGATAAAATTATATCATCTATAGCACCATCTATCTATGGACATAAAGACATTAAGACAGCAATTGCTTGCTGCTTGTTTGGAGGTGTTGCCAAAAACATCAACGGTAAGCATTCTATCAGAGGTGATATCAATGTTTTGATGCTGGGTGACCCTGGTACTGCTAAATCTCAAATATTGAAATATGTTGAAAAGACTTCGCATAGAGCTGTTTTTGCAACTGGTCAAGGTGCTTCTGCTGTTGGTCTGACTGCCAGTGTCAGAAAGGATCCTGTAACAAGAGAGTGGACTTTAGAAGGTGGTGCTTTGGTGTTGGCAGACAAAGGTGTTTGTATTATTGATGAATTTGATAAGATGAACGATCAAGATAGAGTCTCTATTCACGAAGCTATGGAGCAACAGTCTATTTCCATTTCTAAAGCTGGTATTGTCACCACTTTACAAGCTAGATGTTCCATTATAGCGGCTGCTAACCCTATCAGTGGTAAGTATAACTCCACATTGACTCTTTCTCAAAATGTTAATTTGACAGAGCCGATCCTCTCGAGATTTGACATATTATGTGTTGTGAAAGATGTCATCGATGAAACTAGAGATAGACAGCTAGCACTGTTTGTAACTTCTTCACACATGAGATCACACCCGGAAAACTCAAAAACTCATGAGTCCAGTGCTTCTGATAAAGAACAAGAAAGACTGAAAAAGGAAGCTGAAATTTCTCCTATTCCCCAAAGACTTTTAATGAAGTACATTCATTACGCCAAGTCCAGATACTATCCTAAATTGCTAAACTTGGATCAAGACAAAGTATCAAAAGTTTATGCTGAATTGAGAAGAGAATCTATTCAAACTGGATCTTTTCCAATTACCATCAGACACTTGGAGTCCATTTTAAGAATTGCTGAATCCTTTGCAAAAATGAGATTAAGCGAGTTTGTTTCAAGTTCTGATTTAGATAGAGCAATTCACGTAACTGTTGATAGTTTCATTGGAACCCAAAAGATTAGTGTTAAAAAACAATTGCAAAAAGCATTTGCTATTTACACAGTTTATTGAGCAAAAAGAATTAATAAAGTAGTTGCCTATGTATGTATTTGTTTTTTAATATAAAAAAAAAAATGAGCATTTAAGTAAAATAGATTGTATATAAATCATTATAGCACATACAGTGAATCATTTGATGGGATAGAATTACTTTTCTTCAGTTGATGGCTCTTCAGTTAAAGGTTCTTCGGTTGACGGCTCGTCAGCTTTGTTTTCAACAGGTGTGCTTTTCAACTTGGCTTTGGCTGATTCCTTTTCTTGTAATTGTTTAATTTCTTCTACTGATAATTGGAACAGTTTGTATAGCAGTTCTTGTTGCAGTTCTTTGTTGATCATAAAGTTCAAACAGTTCTTACCTAACCATACAGGGAACATTAAATTTTCTTTAGCGTCTTCTTCAGTTCCTTGTCTGTCAAAGTATATGAAAGCACATCCACCAACAGTTACGTTTTCCATGTATTCCTTAAAGCTTGGTTCTACCTTGTATAATGCTTCGTATCTGCAGAAATTGTGGAACATACACAACTTAACAAAGTCTTTGTTAGATGTTTTGAAAATCAACTTATTAGATTCTAAATCCATGTATTTCATGGCGTGTGGCAGAGCTTCGTTTTGAATTCTCCAGTTGAATCTAGAAGTAATGTCAGCAACATTGTTTTCAGGAACAGATTTCATAGCTGTTTGTTGGATGAACATTTTAACACCTGAGAACACTAATTTCAATCTTTGTTCATTAGTTTGAATAACATTCTTAACAATTGGGGAAGTGTAGTAAATAGACTTGACCGGTTCACCAGAAGCATTTCTAACCAACAAGGTGTCTTGAGGGAATTTTTGAGTTAGCTGGTAGTATTCAACAATTCTCTTGGTTACAACATGATCGCTTGGTAGGAAAATGAAAGGCTCTTCATTGAAATCTCTTGGCATTCTTGATTTTTTAACAGGTTCAGTGGCAGCTGTGGAAACAGCGTCAGCAGTCTTAACAGCAGATTCATCTTCGTTGACCTTAGAATCTTCCTTTTCATCATGTTTTACCTTCTTGGCTGGGTTTTCACTACCAACTTTATACTTTTCAAAAGCAGTAATAAAGAAACCACCAGTGTTTTGTAAGTTTGGATAAACTCTTATACATCTTTCTAACTTGAAAGCTTCGATTTCTTCTTTAGTTGGAGGCCACATTGATTTTGACAATTTGGCACATTTTTCGTCAGCTTCATTGTATTCAGCAATTTCTTCAGCTTCTCTGTTGAAAACTTTCCACCAGTTGATTCCATCAATTCTCTTCAAGCCCTTCATTTCATTGCTTGAATCAAGCAATCTAATTTTTTCTCCTCTCTTAACATTGTATGGATCAGAGTTGAATTCTCTGATGGCAGCAGCTACAACGGCCTCATTTTCAATAGGATTCAAAGAACAGGTACTGTAAACTAATCTTGCTTCATTTCCAATCAATTGGTTGTCGGATTCAGAGTAAACGTTAGCAGTTAAAAGTTTTAAACCTCTTTTCAAAATGTTTAATTGAACTTGGTGTAAACCGTTACCACCTTGGATAGTCCATTCCTTCCAAACATTAATGTTCTTTCTCATGGTACCATCACCTGAGCAAGGAACATCACAAAGAATTTTATCAAATGACATGAAATTTTTGTTGTCGCCTTCCAAAAACAATTTAGGGAAAAATTGAGCGTCGTGGTTAACAATTATTAAGTTAGGAGAGTTGATTTTTTTCAGTTGATGCGTCAACATATGGGATCTTTTAAAATCAGCATCATTGGCCATTACAAAACCAGTCGCTTCATCAGAGCTGTGTAAAAATTCTAGCAGTTGCATGGTTTTGGACCCTGGAGCAGCACACATGTCCAAGACTCTGTCGGAAGGCTGAACTTTCAATAGCAAAGGTGGAATCATAGAAACTAGTTCTTGTCTAGCAATGTTACCTATAACATTTTCCATAACCAAGAACTGTTGGAATTTTTTGAATTGATCTTTTTTTCTGATGATAGTTTTAGAAATGTTGTATTGCCATAGAATGTCGTGGACTTCATCGGTTTCGTACCAAGGAATAACAACAGGGGCAGGAATGACTTCTTCTTCGTATTCAACATTGTCCAAGTTTGGAAGAATGTTCTTCTTGAACAAAGTCAAAATTTCTTTTTGACGGTCGTTGTTGGAAGTGATGTTGTTACCGTTGGTGAATCTAAAAGTTAAAGGCAAGCCTTCTTTGCAGAACTTCTTGAATTCCTCGAATTCTTCATCGTTCTTGAAAATAGGCTGGCTCTTGTAGTAGGTTTCCCACTTGACGTTTTCCTTTTCGACTTCTTTCCAGCCTCCTGTTTGAGATCTTTTGCCGGAATTTTGCTTGTTGTTGGATCTTTTGTTTCTTCCCATGTTTGAAGTGTATGCTCTTTTCAAAAACAAAGAATTGGTGTTAGCTATTCTGTTGAAAAAAAAATGGCTAATTTTCGGTGATTTTTTGGTTGGTTTCTGTGAGAGTCTTCTTTCTAACCTGCAAACATATGGGTAGAGAGATGATAGTTGATCCATCGTTCAATCAATTATTCAATGCAAACATACTCATTTTTAAAAAATAAATCTGGCAAATGTGAATTGCTTTTTTTTTTTTTCACATATTATGCTGCTGCACGCCGTTTTGCCTGCTTGCGTAGCATGGGTGAGTGCTCAAAACACCGAGCTGCAGGTGAAAAATTGCAGTTTTAAAAAAAAAATAAAAACCAAAAAAAAAAAAAAAAAAAAATGTTTTCCGAAAAAAGAAATTCATAAAAAATTTTCTAGACCGTGTCACGTGCCTTGTAAGCACGGCCCACAACATCACCCGGTAGCGGACCTGCTGGCTAGCTGCTGCCAGTGTTCTCAATGGAGTCCATGAGCTCCTCCACATCAATGTCTATGATGTCGTCAAGAACCAGCTGGAGCGCCAGAAGCGCCGATTCGTCATACATCATCTCTTTGCTCCGGCTGCTCCCCTTTTTGTTTTCCTGGTTGAAGTCGTGGACATGCAGGTATATCGACAGAATGTCGACCAGCTTGTCGTTTTCAATGAGCGCGTTCGGAGATATCTCCTGCTCAATGAAGGGGAATATGCTGTCTTTTTCGCTCTCTGCTATGTTGTTCTCCAGAAACTTCATCAGGTACTCGTCGTATGACTTGTTGTAGTTGTTGCTGTTGAACAGGTAGCTGAAGACAGAAGGCGGCAGGTACTTTTTCTGGCCGCTGTTTTCCATGGTCTGTGAATCTTGTGTGCTGTTGATGGGTGTTTTAGCTTGTATCTGTCTGCTTTTAATTTGCTGAAGAAAGGAGTCGACTTGTAAGCCAGATAGGGGTTTTTATGGATTTAGGGGGGGGGAAAAAAGCAGTATTAGCGGAGTCAGCCGTCTCGGCAGCTATCAGTCTATTTAACGCCAGGTTACAGCCCAGTTGTGCAAGCAAGTCTATCGTGCACAATGAATAAGTTTCCTAAACGATGAGCTTCAAGAATGAAGGTGTTGGGTTATTCTGTTTTGGATATTTCCTGTTTATTTGTTTGTCGTTAATATGCACTTTTGTTCATCACATCGCTATTTCAGTTTTTTTTTTTTTTTTAAAAAATTGATACTGGGTTTTTTTTTTTTTTCCTCGTTCAATGCCATTGATATCGTCCTCCAAAAAGAAGACTCTGCTACTTAAGAAGACCTTATCATTTGTTGGTTTCAGCAGTCGAAATGATAATAAGTTGAAAATCCCCCAAAATCCAATTTGCGTTTGAGAAACAACAGAGGCAAAATTCAAACAGACCTATTTGTTGATTCAAGCAAAAATCACGAACAATCATGACTTCAAAGGAGAGCACACAGACTAATCCACAGCTTCGACAAGGCGATGCTAACATCAAGAAGTTTTTCCCTGAAGGAACAACCGACCAGGCTATAAACAGTGTGGTGATGAAGATTTTGAAAGAAAGAAGTGAGATGAAAGAGGGAAAGGCGGCAGACGAGATAAAGGAGCCGAGCAGCAGCAAAGAAGCTGCTAGCGTTCAAAATAAAAAGCAATCAGCCACATCAAGCAAAAAAAGAAAATTTGACAAACCTGAAAAGACATGCTCTTTCTGCAACACCAAAGGGCATCAGAGAAGCAAGTGCCCCAAAAAGCTGTATCCAGGTTTGGATTTATAATGAATCGAATATCTTCAGGAATTAAACAAGTGCGTGCGGAAACTGGGGGGGTTGTTTTACACCTGAGCTTAAGCTAGGCTGTCTCCATATAAAAGCGAAGACAATGAGCCCTGGAAAGATGTAGCTAAGTGTGTAAATGCTTTAGAAATGTGGCTACTGTTTGCAGCCTGGCTTTTCAGCTCTTGTTTAACTATTTCTTATGTTTGATTGTGTATGAAAGAAAAAGTTTTTGTCCGTTAACAACTTTATCTGTTCTTTATAATAAAAAAGAAAAATCCCCTTATATATACATACTTAATTATATTTTTTAGATCAGCCTTCTTTTTTTTCCATGGCTAGTTCTCTTCTGGCGGCATCTTGAAGCAGATTGCAGTCTACAAATGATTTTTTCAAATGAACGTATCTGATATTGCTTCCTCTTATGAATAGGTTTTTCAATCCTGCAAAATGCGGATTGTTCACATATTCCATATCTCCGTTTTCATCAACAAAAGAGTCTGGTGTGCTGATGTTGTCTAGTTTCAAATTCAAGTATTGGTCAACTGATTTAAGAGTACCTGTAAGCTTTAAATTATTTTTAAGCTCTACGGTAACTTCTTGGTCTATTAAAGTTTTAAAAAGACTGAAAAACAACATTTTTGCTGGAGAATGTGCGCGTGCTTTTGTTGTAAGTTTTTGCTGGTGAAATGTCCCAAAAAAGATTTGTAGTATTACAAACTTAGATATATCCTTAAAGTTTTAGTTTTATCTTGTTTAATGGTCGATTAATTTGGGTTTCTAAGTTTTTTTTTTTAAAGCCTTGAGCAATAAAAAAGTGTTTTCTTTCGTAACAAAATGCAGTATAAGAAGATGATTTCATGTATTAAAAAAAAAAAAAAAATTTTTACTTTTTTTAAATAATTTGTTAGCAATTTACAAAATTCTTAAATCCGCGCATGCCATGCAAGAGAACACTAAGATAAATAAAGGTTGGATAACAGTTATTGTTGAATGAAAAGCTTATCTGGCTTGTATTTATATACTTATATATGTCATTTTTTGCTCCTTAATAAATTTGATTTTGCATTTTCGGGCTAATCAAGTTTATTCAATAACAAGGTCCTCACCCATTACTCTCTTGTAAACATCCTTGACGTCTTCAGTCATGCTTTCAAAGTGAGACATAGCATCGTAGCTTTTACTTATGAAAACATTATCTTTTTCGCCTGACTCTTTTGGCTCAAATATCTCCTTTACTTCATAAAAAGTTTCTTCAATCTCCCCTAGCAAAGTCAAAGCCGGCTTAATTTCTTCTAAAGGATTCTTGCTTTCTGCATCCTCAAGAATTGTAGAAACAATAGCCAGGTTCCAGCCTTTAGGAGTAACGAAATGCTCAGCACCCAAAACAGCAATGTAAATGTCATTTTTTCTGCCAATTTGATTTTGAGGCAATATGATTTGTAAAGAATCTCTTTGATCTGTGGATGAAACCTTATGGTTCAACAAGCAGATGCATCTTATGTATTTTTTACCAGTGGATTTAACTTTTTCTGGGAAGTACGAAGGATCAGCAATTACCACAGGAGCTTTGACAGTGCCCTGGGGAATGGTCAACGACTCAAACTTACCATCAGCATTGTATTTGATATCAGAGACGGGAGTGTTTAGCATGTAAATACCACCGTACAAAGCGGATAATCTGGCAAAGGCTTGTGGCAATTCACCTAAGCCGTACAACGGATATAGATATGGAGACTTACCTGCACCAAACTTGGCAACAGACTGCGAATACAAAATGACTCTTTCAATGCACTCCTTGCATGGTTCTTTTATATAGTCGTCAGTTGGATACAAAGCCATTGCATGACCAATAAAATCCTGAGATGATTTTCCTAGCCCAAATTTATAGTAAACTTCTTCCATGGTGTTTTTTTCCCAGTTGATTCCTTGGTGTGTTTTAGGGTCTTCAAAGTTGTACTGTGAAACCCATTGTAAAAAGTTTTTGACTCTATTTTTTTCAAACAATCCCAACAAAGAAGAGGTAACTGCTTCGTACTCTGTGGATGGTACTTTGTAGATCTTTCCGTTTTTGTGATAAACGTATGAGCCAGATATTTGCTTGAATTCCAAGTATTCAGTGACTTTGGTTGAAATCAAAATGTTGATCAATTCTCCATTCGACATCAATAGCTTTGGAATCAAATCAATATTCCAGTCCCTAGGTCTACCAAACTTGCCGCTGTCAATATTTTCCAGTGGTTTTTTGTTTTTTTCAAAGAGTTGTTTCAAGTTAATTGAAGCAGTGTCCCCACCGTAGTAGTTTTGCCTGTCAATGTGAAGGATTTTCTTGTTTTGAGTCGAAGATAAAATCCCTGATAAGATACACTCGGTGATACCAGTTCCTAGAATGATGACGTCAAATTCCTCGCCGTCTAATGAATCCATGTTGTGCTTGTGTTCGGTTTTCTGGTTATTCGATGTTTTACTCTATGTTTACATTGAAATGTACTTAAAACTCTTTACAAATTACACATCTATATGCCAGATAAGTGTGTGTCAATAAGAAAAAAAAAAATAGGCTCCCCAAAAAAAAAAAGCTCATTATATCTTACAATTTTTTTTTTTTTGAAGCAGAAAGAAGAAAAATTTTATGTTTATATTAGCGAACTTCACATTTGCAGGAGCGTTGAGCAGATGATGAAAGGATTGACACTTATTAGGTGCCAATGGCAGAAGAGTATTTCAGTAATTAACAGCAAAACGACGAGAATTATAGAACATCTGTCCTGATTCCAAAGTCACGAACAAAAAGCAATCAATGGCAAGCACATTCTGCTTATATAGTGCTTGCTAAAAATGTGAAGTTGTTAGGAAGAAGTAAAAAATAGAGATAAGAGGAGCAGCCGAGTTGCCATACTGTGTTTGTTCTTATCTTTTGGGCAAAAACGAGTGGCAAGCTCACGTGATGCTTAGGGCACAGGCACGTGATGCTGGGAACTGCAAAAGAACACACGGTGCACCGTTTTTGAGCTTCGCCTCTGGCCTGTTCCAGAGGCGAAGAACTAGCAAGCGCAGATGCCAGGCTGTGTGGCAAACAAATGCTGACTTGCCGATAATTTCCTGATTGAAATGGGCATATTAGCTACACGTCTGGTGCTGCCTTGCCTGTGAGCCTAGCAGGCCACAACAAATCAACTGGATTTGTGTTTCATCGAAAACAGCACTTGCACAAGTGGCTCATTGCGCTCTGAGCATGCAGCTTTTAGTTTTTGCGAGTTCTTCTATGCACGCTAGACTCGCTTGGAAAAGTAAGCTGCAAGTTGAGACACAGTGCGGTTTTGTTAGCATTAAATTTGTGTTTGCTTTTTGGGCTAGCATTTAGAACTTAAAATTTTTCTTACTTTTAATTATCATAAAAATAAGAAAGCTCGATTAGCTCAGTTGGTTTAGAGCGTAGTGCTAATAACACTAAGGTCAACAGTTCGATCCTGTTATTGAGCATCTTATTTTTTTATTTTTAAAATTTTTTTTTTTTTTTTGTTTACAAAACAAATTTAAATTTTTTATTTTATAATACCTATAAAAAAATTATTTTAATGTAAACTTAAAGGCAAAACAACTTAATTAAAAGTCTAAAATATTTTAGTTAGTGTTGTCAGGCTTTTGTAAAAAGATACAAATGCTTTGAAAAATTTGTGCTCTACCACCACCAAGCAAGCTTCCACACACTTTCACGGCTTTGCACTTTTTGAATCTAACAGCAACCAATTCTCTTCACACATTGGCTGCCTTGTCCACTGCATTGTTCAAACCAACAGGAGAAACAGATACGAATGAGTAGCCAAAATCCTCATTTCAGGCTTCTTATATCCGCCAGAACCCTTTCTATGCAGCGTGTGCATTTATATTTCCGCATTAGGAAATTTAATTAAAGAAAAGGTGAAGAAAAAAAAAAACGCCAAAGGTTTTTGTGATGCTGAATTATTGAAAAAAAAAAAACCCAAGTTCATTTTTATTTATTTTTTTTTTTTTTAAATGTTTTGTGCAAAATATAAAAAATCTTGATGATTTACTCAGGATTTGGATGTGAAGATGAACGTTGCCTTCTGAATGGTTGCATTAATTTTTGTTGAGTGGTCAGGCCAATTGACAGGGGTTTTCTCTAATCTTTTTTTTAAGCTTGTTTGTTGTCAGTTCTTCCAAATTGTTAAAGTAAAGTTACAAAAACCAACAGAAGTTATTCGTTTGTTTATTATTTTGCCTAGTACTTGCCAGTAATAAAGAAATCTACAACACCAAGCAGCAACAACTAGAGATCAAAAAAAAAAAAATTTTTTTCTTATTAAAGAGGTAAAAAGCTTATTCTTTTTCTTACCTGCTTGTTATATCATTCATTTGCTTTTTTTTTCACAATTATCAAAAATAAATCAGCAAAAAGACCTTTTCTTTCGCTCAATACAATAATTTCAGTAAAAGAAGTAACATAACCAAAATTTGGTTTTTTTTTTTTTTCAGCATTGATCAAATTTCCAATAGCTAATAGAAAGCATTCACATTTTTATAGAATTCTACGATTATAAGAAAAAAAAAAAAACTGTAATTTTAATCTACAGAAACCAAACAGCATACAATGACTGCAATTTCCACATCAAGTCCATCAAAATCATCTTTAAGCTCTAAAAATGCCCAACTGAGTGCTAATGACAGAAGTTCAATGTTTCATTATTACATGAACTTGAATAAGTATTTTAATACTAACAAAGCCGAAGCTAATGGCAGTGGCGATGTTGACAGAAGCACTTCATCAAGAGCTGTCAAGGCCAGAAATAGACTACTAAATCTTTCAACATATCAATTTTTTGAGCTTACTACTGATGTCAACGATGAGGTTGAAAGAAGAATGAATAGTCATCAGGCAGAATATTTACTCCCGAAAGACAACCTACATCTGAAAAGAAATCAGGCCAGACAAAAACTGGCCAATCTTTCTCAAAAAAGATTTTTGGATTTGGTTGATGATTTGTCTTTTGAAATTAGAAGAAGACAGTACGATTTGGATCCTCAATTTGATGCTCCTGTTGTAGAGCCTGTAATCCATGATACTGAAAAAAAAGATAAAGACACATACTCTCCAGTCATTGGTATCAATGCTGAAAGTTCCACAAAACCTGTTGCTAACGAAAGTGCCGATAGAAGTTTGACAAATAAGCCAAGTGTTCATCAAGTTCTAGTTAAAAAAGCCAGCATGGATTGGTCAGATGACGAAGATGAAGCCAAAATAGAAGAACCTAAGCCAGCTTCAGTATCTGAAAATAAGTCTATTGAGAAAGGTCTTAACATAAACGAAGTTCCAAGTGAGATCATTCTTCCAGCAGGGTTTTCCAAAAAAAGTGTCAACGTTGCTAAGAATGATTCCAGTGACAATTTTTCAGCTGATCCAGCTGGTTACGAACAACCAAAAAATGAATCAAGCAATCAAAACGTCAACGAGCTTGATAAGCATGTTCCTTCTAATGAAATGGATAAGCCTAAAAGCATAACAAATGATGAGCTTGAAAAGATCTTGCTTTTAAAAGTTGATGACTTAACAAATACAAACTCTACCTTGGTAACTAAAAATTTAAGTTTAATGGAAGCAACATCAACTCTTGAAGCCAAAGTCAGAGGCGAAACTCAGCAAGTTGTTGAATTGACAAATGAGCTTGAAAATAGCAAGCTAGTTATAAATCAGCTAAAGCTACAGCTAGAGTCTAAAGATAAGTCAATTGGCACAGAGCAATACCAAGCAAAAAGTTACACATCTATGGTTTCCGAAGTTCAACAATTATCCATTGACAATGAAAACTTGAAGCAAAAGGTTACTGATTTAGAAATAGCAAATCAATTGCTAAATAACTCAAAAAGTATTAAAACAGATATATTTGATGAAGCTAGCATCAGCTCGTTTGCTGCTCACAAAAAATATAGCAACGGTATAATACCTATTGATTACGTAAATGAGTTTCAAAACAGCATTATAGAATTCTCTCATCAAATAAAAGATTACAACACAAATGAAAGCAATAAGGGGTTGTTTTTAGAGGCAATTAAGCTGTGTGATATTGTGTCAAACATTGTGAAGTCTGTTGAATTAAAAGACAGCAAACAGCTTTTTACTGAGTATTGCATATTGGCAAACACTGCTTCAACTCATTTGATAACCACACTAAAATACCAATCCAAGTTTTCTGCTATTTTCCCAAAAATCATTATTCAGAATGCTTTGCTTGAAATACTAGGTACTTTATATCAATTGATTTATAAGGCAGGATGCAATTTAAACAACGAAGGAAAGGTTCAAGCAGGCTCTAATTGCTATTCAACTAAAAGCAGCTTAACAAGCACTTCTAATGTATCAGAAACGGAATCTTTAACTTATGGCACTAGTTCTAAATTGGTAATGTCAGCAAACGATGAAGCTGTTGAGTACAACGAATCTCCAGTCAGACCATTAAAGATTACACAAAAAATGTCTTCTTTACCACAGCTTGATGATGTAGAAGCATCGACTACTTCTAATAGCAATGCACCATCTTCCGTGATCAAGAGAAAACACTCCAACACTGGTCTTTTTAGTGGAATGCTTGTTACTTCAACAGCTGGAAAGGCTAGCAATGAGAATAACTTGAGTACCAATAATGCTAAAAATATTAAAGGTTTGAGTTTAAACCTGAAAAAAGATAATTATCAACCTAATGCTTCTTATGCTGCAAAACCTGATAGTTCGATAATATCCGCAAAGGATGAAGAAGTGAACCATGAAATTTCTGATAGCATGATTCAAAGTCCTTCAAAAGATATCAAAGTTTTTGATGATAAATTCTCTAACAATGATGTTGAATTTAATTCCAATCAACAAGTTTTAAATACTTCAGAGCAATCTAAAACTGATGAAGATGCTGTTTCTTTAGATCAAAGAAATTTTTTTAAGTCTGATGAAAAAACAAATCCTGCCTTTGGCAACATTGAAAATGCCAAAATTGAAAGCAAAAAAGAAGTCAGACATGAATATTTAAACGATATGCCGAGAGGAGATAACAGCTTTAATAGCAACAGTTCGTACGAAGCTAGAGAAGAAGAAAAAGATTTGAGTAACTTGCTACACTACCTGGAAACTGAATCAATTGAAGTCATTTCTACTATCCAATCTTTGCTAACATCCATAAAAAACCCAAAGACAACAATCAGTGAATTGAACAACGAAAGTGAGAAGATTATGAATGTTGTTAGCAAAGTTTGCAATAATGCTATGAGCTCCGTTGAAAAAAATAACGACTTAAAGATTATTGGGGAATACATAATAACTAGTTTACAGGATTGCGAAAGAAGAATGAGTGCTTTAATCGAAAATGATAGCAATGCTGAGTACCCTGATAAGTCTTTTAAACAAAGATTGGCAGGAATAGCTTTTGACATTGCCAAAAATGTAAAAAAATTAGTTAAAGTTGTTGAAGAACTGTCTTTGAAAAAAGAAATAGCTCATTTAGACCAACAATTATTGTAAAATTAATATGTATATTTATATATCAGCTTGAGCTTATCTAATAATAATAAAAAAATAATTTACATTAAAACCAATATAAAGTTAAAATTAAGATTTATGATTATATGCGTATATAATTTCATAGTCAACAAACCAGCTAATCAATCATTAGCTTAGTACTCTAGTCAAATATTTACATGGTTACAAGAAATTCTATATCAGCAAAAAATAAACTATTGCTTTAGAACATCGATGATTTTGGATTCAAAATCTAGGAACTTCCCTGTGTTATAGTTGGTTAGGTATAAAAACCCTAGAACAGCTATTGGGTGGTATTCAGAAAGCTTGCTAATCTGTGATTCTTGTATAGAGTACTTTGATTTCAGCAAATCCGCATATGAGGTCCCGATATTATAAAAAGCAGCATTGTTACCAGCTTGTTGGACTTGTTGATTTCTGCTGTATTCTGTGAATGGGGCTGGTAATTTAGAGTCTTCAAAAAAGGCCTTTGATATCAACAGGTTCTTTGGAATATTAGCATTGATAAACTCCTGGCCCAAAAGAGTTGATAGTTTTTTCTGTAAAGATTCGTAAACATCACTGGTGTATGGTAATTCTACTTCTTTCACATTTTTCAAATCAGGTATGTAGTTAAGCAACACGTTTTCGGCGGTGTCTTTATTCTTTGGTGAAATTGCCATGTACTTTTCTTCAATGGCTCTTTTCTTGGCAGCTAAAAAAACTTGGTTTGCTAAAGGTGCTGGTAGTCTAGGCTTGGTTTTAAGCAATCTTTTGGCTTGTGCTTGTATGGAAAACATGTTGTTTGATTAAGTTCTTTTTGTTTGATGTAAAATTGCTTGGTTCTACTAATTCTTCTTACTATATGCTACAAATTATCATTCCATCACCCATGAACAGTCTTCACATCAACGAAGCATAAAAAAAGAAATGAAAAAGAGAAAGAGAAAAATTCAAAAGAAAATTTTTCATAAAAAAAAAAAAAAAAAAAAAAGTTTCACTCACTTTTCCAAAAATACAAACACACGGTAGCGTCTACAGCACGTGCACTAACTCTAAATCCAAAATAAAAACGTGACCAACTAAACCCCGAGAGTCATGTGAGAAACTGAACATTTCTTTTTTTTTTATTTATAATTTTCTTATTTCTCTACCATTTTATATGTGTATCTGCTTGCACATGTTTTCTTATGCTTGTGAACAATATTATTATTTTTTTTTTTTTTAAAAAAAAAGAAATTCACATCACTTATAACAAAGCTAAGCAATGGATACATGGTACTCAGCACTATGTGAGTTTATGCTCAACATGCATTTTTTATTCAAAGAGTCCAAAGAAACAAAAATTTAAGGAAAACCAGCAAACAGAACACTCAATATGGATATTTTTAAAGTTTTAACTAGAGGTACGAACATCAACACGAACTCTATCAACAGAAATTACAGCAAAGTTAACAAGAAAGTTTCTCTGGAAGAGGACAAAGAGCTTGATTTTTTCCACAACCAAACAAAGAACAATAAAAACGGCGACGAGCACTCAAAAGAAGCCGAAAACGAAGGCGATGCTGACGAGGACGAAGACATTTCCATGAAGGAGCTGTTGGTAAAACACCATTTCAATGGTAAATTGATATACAACATCGACAACCACCTGCTAAATGTTGACAAGCCTACCGAAATTCAATCAAAGTCCATCAAAGTCAACATTGAAAACGAGAACATCGACATAATTGGTATTTCGCCAACAGGTACAGGTAAAACATTAGCCTTTGTAATTCCACTAATAGCTAAAATCATTGAAAACACCAATGACTCCAACATGAACTCTTTGCAAAGTATAATCATAGCACCAACAAACGATTTGGCTAAACAGATTTTCCAAGTAATTGAGAACATAGTTCAAGGAATTGTTTTGAATCACAAAGGAAAAGACTTGTCCAAGAACAAGAAGCAAAGTGCCACTTCAAAGTTTGATGTTCAATTATTGAACACCAAGCTAACAAACAAGTTGCTGTTAGAAAATGATGATTTCAGCATGAAACTGCCTCAGGTATTGATCAGTACTCCTAAAAGATTAATATCAGTTTTAAACAGTGAAAACTCTGGCAAGCTTCTAAACCATTTCAAGTATTTTGTTATCGATGAATTTGATCAATTGTTCTCACCTGATTTTGTTAAGCAGACAGAAAAGCTTCTAGCACTATTCAAGGACTTTGAAAATGTAAGCAAGTGGATGTACTCTGCTACAAAGCCAGATGAAAAAGTATTCAATGAGATAATTAAAAAGCATATGAAACAACCGGAATTGATAGAATGCAAGTATTCTTCTAAATTGACTTCAAACATTGTTAAACCAAAAATTACTGAGTCTTTAGTGTTTGTTGGTAACGAACAAGGTAAGCTTTTGCAGCTAAGACAGCTACAGCAAAATGCTCAATTTATACCACCAATGCTGATATTTTTGGAGTCACACTCTCGTTGTATGGCCCTATACAATGAATTAAAATATAACAGCATACCAATGGCAACTCTTCACTCCAAAATGACTTTGAATGAAAGAGAAACTGTGATCAGTGACTTCAAGCAAGGTAAAGTATGGGTGATCATCACAACAGACATAATGGCCAGAGGTTTGGATATAAACGGTATAAGAACAGTTATCAACTATGACATACCAAAGAACAAGGAGCTGTACATCCATAGACTTGGTAGAGTTGGAAGAGGGTTAACATCATACAACTCGAGAAACAACAAGAAAATCGAATGTGAATGCATAACCTTATATTCCAAGATTGATGCAAAGGATGTTGTTCCTATTGCTAGAGTTATGAAACAACACGGAGCTGAAAACATTCCTAGCTGGTTGATTGAAGGCCGTGTAAGAGAAGAGAAACAGCTTAAAAACAAAGATGGCAATGAGAACAAATTGAAAAGAGAAAAGATTAGTACTGTGCCTGGTATTTTAAGAAAAGAAAGAAGAATGAAACAGGAAATGATTGAAGCTTCTAAAAAGAGAAAAGCAAATGGAATTGTAAGACCTGCCAAAAAGCAAAAGACTTTGAACAAGTAAGTTATCTTGTTGCCTTTTTTTTTTTTTTCATTTTTATAATTATGTACCTTTGAGATAAAGAGAAAGTTCCTATAATATATATGGTCTTCAAAATATAAAAAAATTGAAAGATATATAATGTGTTAAAGTTTTTCATCATGGTAACATGTTTGTTTTTATTTTTTTTCAAAAAAGAATATATCTACTATTAATATGCTTTTTAATAAAAAAAAGACAAGAAAGGCAGGTGCCTAGTGATCTTGCCTTTACTTTATGCAGCATTCCTATTCATTATTCATAACAAAATTTATAATTTTTAAACAAAGCAATAAGCCGATAAACTTGGCATTGGCTCAGTTCACTGCGTGTGGGGATTGTTCTGTAAATTAATGGTGTTCGTCGTGGTGTTCTGGTAAGTAAATTGGGTAGCCAATGAATTTACCTCTACCAATGGATTCACCAATGGCAAAGAAACCAGCAACTTGAAGGGCACCCAAACCATAGTATAACCATTGTCTGGCGGTGATCTTGACTAACTTGTCGTAGGTAGCATCACTGCTCTTCCAGGTGGTCTTTAAGGTATCGAAAGTTAATTGGTAGACTTGCTTGAATTGACCGATGCTTGGTGGGGCTAAGCCTTCAGTGACGTAGATTTTCTTGGCACAGGCGGTGACTTTGGATAAAATGGAGGACATTGTGTGTTATGTGTGTGGTTTGCTGAAAGAAAAATGCTTCTGAAATGATTTCAATATATCTGTGTATATGTGAATAATCCTGGAACTATAAATAATTTGCTAGATGATTTTTTCTTGGTTTTCTTCGTTCTGCTTTCAAGTGTAAAAAATAAGTCTGTTTAGCCGCTTCTTCAAGTAAGAGAGCCTACCCTGCAAATCGTTATTATTCACTTGAGTTTTTAAAATTGTAACATTAAAGAAATAAAAAAATTTTTATTTTTCATTACATTTGTTTTCGTAGGAAACCCAGGCTGGTAAGGAAAATTTTTTTCTTTTTCTCTATACACATGCTTTTTTTTTTTTTCGTTCGCTGAATCTGCTCCAATTGCGGCTCGCATGCTCGTGGAATCACGGATTTAATAAAACAAAGATGTGGTCATGTGCTCAAAATTATAAGTACACTGTCATGTGACCACGGCCCAATGGAAAGCCAAGCACAAAAAGGGAACAGGAGGCTGAGAATATCGATGTTTTAAAGTTTAAAAGACCACGATCAGCAGCTTGCAGTGGGTGAGGGCAGGCCACCATGGGGACTGCACGTCGTTATATATACCTGTATTATTATGTATGGATTGAGGCAGGCCTCATATGCAGCGGAGCGTCTATCTGCTGACAGAAATATGCTTGGTGTTTCTTATGTTCTTGGTAATCAGGTCACCGTCACCAGTCATTTTATCTATTATTACACTTATGTCGGTATTCGTTAGCACTCCGAGCTGGCGCATGTCCTCGTGGGCACCGTCTTCTGTGCTTGTCAGGCCGTCGTTGGCCTCATTGACAATGTCTCTGAATCTTCTGATCAAGTCAGAAACAGAGATGGTGGCATCCAGCACATAGTTGTTTTCCTGTAAGTAGTTCAGCAGCCAGGTTTGGAACTCCTCTCTTATGAACTGCTCATCGGCAGAGTGGCCTGTTTGCACAAGACCCATGTCGATTTTACCTGTCTTTGGATCGGTTGCGTACGCCTTGATAGCTGACTGCATCAGTCTGCATGCTTCTTGAACGTCGCTGACCTCAACAACCTGTGACAGCCTCATTTTGGCGTGCGCTTCAGACAATCTAATCATCGATTCCAGCTGTCTAGTTGTTGCAGTAATTCTCTTTTTGTCAGAGTCAGGATCGTCACCAAGTCTTCTCATCGAAACGTATGTTTTGGTCAATTCCTCACCTGCCTCAGGTGTTAGCACTGGGTGTATGTTTTGCTTTGCGTAGTTGATGTACATGGTTAAAAACTCTATGGACAATATGCTGTCTTCCTCGGAGGCTCCTGTCTTAACATTGTCTTGCAGATACAGGTTTGTTAAATGAGTAGCTAATTCTCTATCTAAATCTTCGCTGACTTTATCTAACACCAAGTAAACCAAATCAAATCTTGACAGCAACGGCGGCGGCAAGTCAATGTTTTCGGTGACTGGCAAATTTGGATCGTACCTAGATTTGATAGGGTTTGCAGATGCAAGGATAGATGTTCTTGCGTTCAATGTTGTGATGATACCTGCTTTTGCTACAGAGATTGTTTGCTGTTCCATGACTTCATGCAAAACAGATCTAGTGGAGTCATTCATCTTATCAAACTCATCAATGCAGCAAACACCACCATCAGACAGTACTAAAGCACCAGACTCCAGAACCAGTTGCTTGGTTTCAACATCTCTTGTGATGTAAGCAGTTAAACCAACAGCCGACGACCCTTTACCAGAGGTGTAGACACCTCTTGGTGCAATTTTATGGACGTATTTCAAAATTTGAGATTTAGATGTGGAAGGATCACCACACAAAAGAACGTTGATGTCCCCTCTATATCTTCCACCTTTTTTGAAGGTCTTGTTTGTTCCTCCAAACATCTGTAAAAGTATACCCTTTTTGACATCATCCATTTCAAAAATAGATGGTGCGATGGATTTAGACAGGATGTCATAGCAATCGTATCTCGAGGCCAGAACCTGTATTTTTTCAATATCTTCAGGTGAGAGCTGTCTAATTTCTTGAACACCAGATCCACCTGCTTCCTCCTCCTCCATCTCTTTTTGTAAAAGTTGTTGTTCAACTGTGGAGGTGTCCAAATCCAATTTATCGTTAGAGATTTTTTTGACATGCACAACGTCAACATAGTCCTTGAATATGTTTCTTAGGGCTCTTTGCTTAGGATTGGATCTTACTGGTATACACTTGAAAATACCTGTTATGACTACTTTGTCACCTGCTCTGCAAGAATCAACTAGCTCATCATAAACCACTAAAGAAACAGAATGTGGTGTTTGGCCATCTGGCACCAAGTCGGGAGTCTCTTGAAGTTTGATGACTTGTTTATCACTAAAAGTACACCTGTTATGCACTAAAATCATACTATTAGTTGCTGTGCAGCTTGGAGACGTACATTTGCTAGGCTCCTTTATAGTACCCTTGTTAATGGACACAGATTCGTGGTGGTTACAGATGCCACATCTGAAGTAAGCATTTTTCATATCAGGAATAACAGCAGAAGATCTCAAAACCAGCCCTTTAATGCTTATCAGCTTATCCATGTCACCAGGGTTTAGTTCTCTGATGCCCCTTGTGTTTTCTATGTTATACGGTCTAACTCTTGGAAACTTCATCTCCAGCTCGTCTCTGAAATCAATCCACTCATCGTCGTATTCGCAAATTTTCATTAAACAATCTTTTAAAATATCATCCATATAGACAATGACTTCATTGGGGTATTTCAAAAGCCATCCGTACAATTTTCTATATCTAGGGTTGACTACCATGTTTCTGCAATCCAAATTCAAATTGATTTTTTTCATTTGAACCATTTTCTTCATTTTTTCCACATAAAATGCATCGTCATCGCCTTCTTGGTATCTGTAATGATCAGACTCAGAAATACCCAGTGAGTATTCGTAATCCTTTCTTTCACTGTACTTAAAATTCATCAAAAAATGTTCAAAAGTTTTTCTTACTTCGGCTGTGTCAACGCTGGTTCCCCAAATGACAGATCTTGGTGTTGAGTCGTCATTGATGTCGTCATTTCTTGGATCACTTCCATAGTCGTATGCATTTCCTGGATCACTGCTCAATGCAGAGCTAGGCGGATGCTCTCTGTTGTTATTGAAGACCTGGCTTGAATTCATATCAAAATCACTTGTCAAATTAGCATCAGTGTTTCTTGTGATATTGTCGTTTATTCTATTGGTATTGGTGTAGGAATGGTTTGAGCCTAAATCACTGCTCGTCATGTTGAATAGCCTCTGCTCGGTAGCTGCGGTTGCCCCAATATCAGATCTCTTTTGGTGTCTAGGTGTTCTTCCGACTTCACTGTTCAAGAATGATGAGCTGCTTCTGATGTTGCTATTAATTTGGGATGACAGCTGGTGTCTAGGCATGCTTGAAACAATGTTGGGTTGCGAGTTCAAGTTTGTGTTCATTTGGCTGGAAACGTTCAAAGAAGAAGAAATGGTTTCCTCTTCATTCCCGTTGTTGTTGGATTCACCCAGAGACGAGTCTTCAATGTTGTTGTTTGGTAATCTTTGGTTCAAACCAGAGTTCAAGTCTGAACTAGGTAGAAAATCGTCGTCATTTGATGGTAAAGGCGCCATTTTCTGTCAAAAATGGGTGTGTAGGCTTCTTGTTCTTTCTCTGCCTTAGGCGACCTGTCTTTTTTGGTTTTTTCGTAAACAAAGCATATATGCTTTCCTCTTAAGTCACAGAAAAAAAGCATGAAGAAAGTATTTATTGAAAAGCAGATCGATATTCATTCATTTTAAACGAAATTTTTACTTTTTTTTTTTTTAAAAAAAATAATTATGATATTTTAAAAATCAAAACAAAAAAAACAAATTTAAATAAAATAAAACACTAACAATTTAGCTCTTTTTTTTTCTTTCGCCTGTCAATATTTCATGTTTTCAACTTAATTTGTTCACTTGCTTGATAGAAAAAAAAATACTTGGCATGGAGTCTTATGCTCACATGTTATTGCCTAAATAGGAAATATAATTAAGTTTTAAAATACTGAACAAAGCTCGTTGTAACAACAGGCAATATATACTAAGAACGAACCAGGACAACAAAGCTTCTACAACAGCGCTTCTGCTTCTTTTTTGATGCTGTTTTCAAAATGAGACACAACCTCAGAGTCATTCAGGACCCAGATGTCTTTTTCTCTGGTTGCGTAGTGATCCACTGTGTCCTTGATTATCTTTCTGCTGAACTTGCTATCCAAAGCAAACCCCAGCACCTCAACCAATGTGTTTTTGCTGTAAGGACAGCCGCTCACCTTCTTGAGTATTTTGACCAATGCAGCATTGTCAGTGATAATTATTTTTGCTTTCTTTGCCTCTGGCTCTTCTGAGCCGTCCTTACTGTCGTTGTTTGCAGTGCACGATGTTGCTTGGCTTTCTAAATCGTTGTTTTTATTCGTTGCTGCTGATCCCTCGACTGAGTCACTTTGCACCTTTTCCAAGCTTCTTTTTTTGCTTTCTGAGTCTTCCGAGCCTCCAATAGTTCGGTAGACATCAATTGGTGTTGGATAAAGGATTTTTATAGATATCTTGTCGATGTATTCTCTGTCATTTGCATTAAAAAAAGACTGCTGCAAAGGATCAAGCAAAATGACAGACTCCTCGTTGTTGAACTGGACTGTTGGTATCAGTAAAGTCTTTTTTTTGCTCATTTTTTTACTTAAGTCCTTGGCTGACACGCCAGTGGCATCTGCCTCCAGAAATTCAGAAAATTCGTTGCCACTGTCATCGTCATAGTCGTCATCATCATCATCGTCGTCATCGTCACCACTGTCTAGCTCCTCACCTTCTTCCCCGTCCTCAAACTCATTTTCGCCATCTGCATCTGAGTCTATGTAAGCAAGGGCATCGTAGTCGGAGTCTTTGTCGTATTCAAAGTCTGTTTTTGTAACATCAAAAGGATTGCTAGGGGGCAAAACGATGCTTTCAGAGTAAGTCCCTGTAAAAGGAAGACCAGGGTTCTCGTAGAATTTTAAATATTTATGAGGAACTCTGTGTAAAAGATTTGTTAGCTGCTCATCCGACATATCCCCTCTGTCGCATTCATGAAAAACAACTAATGAGTTATCCTGCAAAGAACATAAAACTTGGTTTTGCAAAAAGTTGTTTTTGACCGACTTCAGATAAGCAAAAGAATCGTTCAAAGACGTGATACTGCTTTCTAGTGTGTCTATTTTGTTGATGATGCTATCGATTTCATCAGTTCTAAATTTTTTCTCAAATTCAAATCTTTCGTAGTTGCTTTTCAAATAAAAGTCTTGAAAGTCTTTGTCAAAATCACAAACAACATCGTCGTCTAAAGAAATAACAGAGCTGTCGGCTAGACTTTTGCCGTCATCAAGCTGCTCTTTCAAAGAGTCTTCTCGCGGAAATGCCATCATCGATGATCTTGGCAAACCTCCCTGTTTGAAAACTTTGTCATGGCTGTCTGCAGCGTCATTTTTCTTTTTAAAAAAATTTGATATTCTGAGTTTTGACAGGTTTTCTTCTTTCTTCTGCTGTTCATGCTGCTGTTTCAATTTCTTTTCTTCTTCTCGTTGCAGTCTGGTCTTCTCCCTCTCAACCTTTTCCTGTTCTCTTTGGTCTCTGATCCGGCGCTTGTCCTCTAGATCCTTTTCTCTGGCTCGTCTTTTTTCCTCCAATTCCTGCTCTTTTATTTTCTTTCTTTCTTCTAATTCTTTTTCTCTGGCCTTCTTTTTCTCTTCCAATTCCTGTTCTTTGAGCCTTTTTCTCTCCTCTAGCTCCTGTTCTCTAGCTCGTCTTTTTTTTGCTATTTCCTGTTCCTTAATTTTTCGTTTCTCTGCCAGCTCTTTCAAATATTCAGCTTTGGTTCTCTTTGTCTGCTTCAAAACCTTATTTTCCTCCTTCTTGTGAGTGCTGCTTTGATCCATGCTGGATCCAATACTCAAGCCGTCGTCAGAGCCTGCTTGCTTTTCCTTGTTGGGCAAATCCATTTGTTTTCTTTTGTTTTTTTGCCAAAAATTTAAAAACCTATTTTTTTTATTATTGGTTTTAAAGAGAATTTCTTAATATTAAGCTTGGTGTTTGGTATGTGACCTGTCATTATAGCTCATTCAGAGAGCCATATCCTTGCTACATCATTTAAATTATATTTTAAAAAAAATACAAATAGAAAAAAAAAACTTCAGTACCTGAATATTTAAAACGCGTAAAGAAACTGGCACACAGAAAAAAAAACATATATAAATATATATAGAGTGAAATATTCATTGTGATATAGAAGAAGTAAGTATGCAGTAAGAATATTTTTTTAAAAATAAAACTTTTAGGTTTCATTTTAATTTTGGATTTAATTTTAAATCTTTTCTTAGCCTTACTTGATGCACTTCTTTTCAATTAAGCGTGGACATAACCAAGTTTGAGAGCATACCGGTCAGCCCAAGCAGCTATGCCTTTGTGGTCTCGCTGATTTGGTATAGGCCATGTCCCAGAAGAGCTCTTTTGTTTATGATGCTTGACAGCATTATTGGCATTTCGGACTTCTTTTTTTTTTTTGAATTCAAGTCATCAATTCACATCTTGCTTTCTGGTTATCCGAAAACATCAGCTTTCCGATGATCACTGCTTGAAGCCTCGCACGCTCCCACCATCGCCTTTCTTGCTTGTTTAGGCTGTTTTAGCTCGTTCGGAATAAAAGAACCAAATTTTCTGTGCAGAGAGGCTTTGCTGGCATTTCCATTTGCAGCAGAGCCACCAGCTCTGGGCTCTACTGCTGTGCCATCCTGTGTTTTTGCACGGAAGGCTTGCAGGTTTTTGCATAATTTTGTGATGACTGTGTTTTTTGTTTTGCTTTCGTATAGCTGTGCGTAGTTGAGCTGCAGAACTCTCGTCTGCAAAGCCATTACTTTTGAAAAAAACTCGTCTACAGAGGGGGCATCTGAGCTTTCTAGAGGCCCTCCAGAATGCGCTAGAAGCTCGACTAGGTAGCCATGCAAAGAATCTAGTTCAGACTCAATGTCCTCAGTATCAGCTTCTTCAGAGAACGTATTATTCAATTTAAGCTGGTTTGTAAGCGTTTGGATCAAAGGCTCAAACGACCTCCAAAAAAAATGGTGCAACGAGAAATAGAACCCATTCTTGAACTCTTCGCTCTCGCAATCGGGCGTTGCCCCAGGGTTGCCGCTCATTTTGGGTCCTTATTGTTTCTTTTTAAGGCCCTTTGATGCTGCTATGCAAAGATCCAGCCATCACGGTCACAAAAAAAAGCTGTTCTATGTAGCTTCAGAGAGCAAACAGCTAAAAGAAACACAGACATGCTCGTTTTGCTAGCAAAAAGAAGCAGATCCTGGGCGTGCGGCTGAAGAGGAAGCGGCGGGGGTTGGTGTGTTTTTTGTGCCGCGCACACTTCCCAGACGGCATGATCACGTTTTCTGCGCTGGTCACACTTCCCGGACGGCATGATCACGTTTTCTGTGCCAGCAGCCACCAATTCCACAACACACCCAGATAAAAGCAGCAAAGCCCAACGAAATGGCCCATCTATACAAGTGCTCATTTGAAGGCTGCTCATCAGAGCTGATATCCTTTGACGAAAAGAAAGACGACCCAGAAAAACTACAGCTGGCTGCGCTGCCAAGGGCTTTTTTTGAAAAGTACAAGCTGTTTTCCACGCAGCAGAACCCTGAAGCCGGTGATGCCAGCTTCCTTGTGGCAGACAGCTTCTGGGAGTTTGACAACATCGGCGTGTCCAGATCCATAGAGGAGCTGAAGCTGGAAGCGCCGCAGAAAGAGGGGCTGCTGCTTGGCAGCAAGGAGTACGCAGTCATGGCTGCAAAGAAGTACCTGATCTGCGGCGACTGCGACAGGGGGCCGCTGGGGCTGATTGTGGAGATCGAGGAGAAGGCCTGTCCTGGCAGCAGAAGGGAAGTCTGTCTCCTGAGCCTGGAGTCGGTGAATGCTGCCTGAGGCTGCGTGCCTTGGAACAGCGCCTGCGTTCGTGCTTCCGCTGTGTGCGCCGCCACATGTGACCTGCCCATTCTAGTGCAGGTCACGCGTGCTGCCAGGCTGCTTCCTCTCTGCAGCGCCAAGCCCCAAAAAAAAAACGCCTTGTTCGTCCGCCGCACACGCCCAAAAAGCATGCAAAAATTTCTTTTTTTTCTTTTCTCTGCCTTCCTCACTGCGCCTCATCCGCCTTTTTTATTACCTCTTTTGCTGTTTTCGTCTAGTTCCACATTAACTCCTGGGAGCTCTTAGAACAGCCCATTACGAGATTGGGAACGAGCAGGAACTTTTTTCTTCAAAATGCTGATTGATGCTTGTATTTCCCATATATATGATTGCTTTTTTTAAAATGCGGATTCATTTGATGATTGATTCATGTTTGCTGTAATGAAGCCTATCTATCTACGCAGTTTGTTATCTGCGCAGGTCTTCTTGGGGGTAATTGTCTCTCATGCCTTCTTTCCTTTTTTTTTCACACTATTTAAGCACTTACTTTGCCATTTCTCATTAATCACTGCAGACAAAACAAAAACACCAAAACTGCACAGCCTAACAAGCCTCAACACACTAGCACGCAATGGCCACCAGAACTCAATTCGAAAACTCTAACGAAATCGGTGTTTTTTCCAAGCTAACCAACAGCTACTGTTTGGTTACCCTAGGTGCCTCTGAAAACTTCTACTCAGCCTTTGAACAAGAACTAGGTGACTCGATTCCAATGGCCCACACCACCATCGCTGGTACCAGAATCATTGGAAGAATGACTGCTGGTAACAGAAGAGGTTTACTGGTCCCTACACAAACCACTGACCAAGAACTGCAACATCTAAGAAACACCTTGCCTGACGAAATCAGAATCCAAAGAGTCGAAGAAAGACTTTCTGCTTTGGGTAACGTTGTCTGCTGTAACGACTACGTAGCTTTGGTTCACCCTGACGTTGACAGAGAAACCGAAGAAATCATAAGTGATGTACTGGGTGTTGAAGTATTTAGAACAACCATTTCTGGTAATGTTCTTGTCGGATCATACTGTTCCCTATCTAACCAAGGTGCTTTGGTTCACGCTCAAACAAGTGTTCAAGATCAAGAAGAATTAAGTTCCTTGCTGCAAGTTCCAGTTGTTGCTGGTACTGTCAACAGAGGTTCTGCTGTTGTCGGTGCTGGTATGGTTGTCAACGATTACGTTGCTGTTACTGGTTTGGACACCACTGCTCCTGAACTAAGTGTTATTGAAAGTATATTCCGTCTACACGACGCTCATCCGGACTCTATTTCTAAGAACTTGAGAGATACTTTAATAGAAACTTACTCATAAACTGTGCGTTAATGTTCACTCAGCCGCTGCTTGTGTGTACACTGTGCTTGCTATTTATTTGAAAGCTCAGTAAGCATATTACCCAGCAAAGCTGAGGAAAAGAAAAAAAAAAAAAAGAATAAATAAATAAGACAAATAACCGTTCGTGTTAATATGTATGTTCATAAATATATTATTAGCTATAAACCTAATAAATACTTTGATTGTTGAAGGATTCAAAGCCATTACTAATACAGTGACACTATGCGTTTCTATGCCGTTGAGCCAATGCTTTATTCTCCGGCGTGCTTGGAAGCACAGCCTGAAATATTTTGGTTCCAGGGGCACTGAATATTTTTTTTTTTTTTTTTTTAAATTATTTGTTTATTTATTAATTTTAAAAAAATTTAAAAACTACAATATCACTGTTATAAATAGATGTTTCAAACAAAAGCAGTCGATGGATTAACCACAGCCAAGCTCTATAATACAGCCATTCTGCTTTCTTTTTTTCCTATTTGCTTTTTAAAATCAAATGAACTTTTATAAGCAGAAAAACAGGTTGTCGTTAAGGTCAGAAGCCATTGAAAGTCTTATTCAATTGGCGTATGAAAACGAACACGACAGCACAATCCTGGAAACAACAAAAAGCCAGTTAACAGCGTCTCTATTCAACAAAAAATTAAAAGATGCCTCTACTCTGTTGCAAAACCATCCTTTGCCTTACTCAGAAATAGAAATACTGTTTGGTATTTGTGACACCACACCGCTAACCTATGTAAACGGAAAAACAATCCTTGCTGATGTTATAATCCCATACTTCAACAGCTTAAGCAAACAGCTATTTTCTGATTTTGTCTTAAACAAGTTTTCTTTTAACAAGCTGAAAAAGCTTCACGTCAAAAACGGAAACTCGATCTACGAAATCCTAGCTTTTAAGCTAGCCAAGTACCTGATTAAATGTCACTCATCATTCGATGAACTAAAACCTTTGGTTGAGGCAACATTTGCAAACTTCTTTAACTCATTGAATTCCAAGTTTGTCACAAATGACATTTTTATTGTTTTAGGTGTTTTTAAAGCTGCATATGAATCAGATTATCAGTCTTCAATCCATGAAAAACTGGTCACATCTGGCTGGAAGTTTATATCGCTATATGATTCAAAATTGAAAATGGTAGTTCTAAATGACATTGGTAACGAAATTTTAAGTGCTTACTACTCTACTCACGATGAAATAACTTCTGACATATTTCTGTATGAAGTCTTAAAAGTTCAAACAAAAATCATTGATTGTGCATTCCAGCTGCCTGAAAATGGCGAGTCTTTTATTGAAAATATGCTATCTTTGAAAAGAAACAAAGAAGTGAACCCTGACAAGTTTACTTCGGTCATGGACACGAAATTAAGTGTCTTTGATGAGCACAAAGAATTTTTAACGTTTATCATGTATCAGTCTAGAAACAAATTGCAGGAACTTGAAAACATTAAGCTAGACATTTCATCCTTTTTGTTTTTAAATCAGTTCTTTGAAATCCAAAATCTGTTGCTCCAAACATGCTCATTAAACTTTTTCAATTTTAATATTAAAAATGTTAACTCAGCGATTGCTATTTTTAATAACTTTGTATCAGTTTTTACAACCGATACATTTTTACCGTCTTCAGGATTTTTAAAATCAATCGTTGCTTTTGGTTCATTATTGAATTACTACACCGAGGAAATAACATCTGAACTTGTTAGTTTTTTTCCTGTATTAGTCACCAACAAGTACGTCACCATTGAATTTGTTGAATCAATTTCCAAAATTTTTGCTGAAGGTCTGCCTGCTTTAACTGAAGATGCTGTTGTAAACTCAGTATACGATATCAGCAACTTGCTTGGTGAAGGAAGAGAAAAGTTTTTGCAAAAAAGAAAAATGACATTGACAAATTCTTTCCAAGAAAATGTTGTTTCTAAGAAAAAATCATCTTCTCTAGCTCCATTCCAATCAATGAATGTGTTGTCAAAGATTTTAAGCAAGCAAAATAAACTGCAAAACGGTTCTAATGTATCATTGGGAGTTAACAATGGGTCAGAATCATCTTTGATTGATGAGAACTATGCTCCAAAAGAAGAAGCTTTCGAAATCAAGTCATTTGACTCTGATGTTGTTGTTGAAAAAGCTGTTGTGTCTTTAGTTGTTCTTGCCGCAAGTTTCAAAGACAACTCTATTACTGTTTTGATTTTAACGATTTTAATCCAAAAATACAACTCTGTTAGCAATAATTTGGATATAGTCATATTGGAAAACTTACATACATTAGCAACTGTTATGGAAAAAAATGAGTTTAATTTGATTGTCAAATTTTTACATCAAGTGAGCACCCAAGTTGTTGATGCGAACAAAAAGAAAGCTTTGCTTGAAAGCAAGAAAAGAATTGCTAAGACTTTGAGATTGTACAGAAACACCAATCAAGAAGTTTACAATGATTACTTGAGATTTTTATTAGAGGCTTTAGACAATGTATTAGCAGAAAGAAATCTAGAAGCAAAATCCCACAAAGGCCCAGATGTTCAGCATATTTTGGCTAATGTTAAACTGTTCCAAGAGTATTTGGATTTATTAGCTCAAATGCTTCCTAGTGATGTTAAAGAGATTTCTCATGTTGAAGAAAACACTGCCTCTTTAATTAGAGATTTGTGGATCAAGCTGGCAACTCATGGATTTTATTTTGATGTAAAGCTGCAAAAACTCCAAAATTGTTTAAATAACAAAGTGACTATAAGTGCCTCTACTTTGCAAGTGATTGCTTTAAACACCACCAAACTTGCATCTTTTAATCCGCTCAATACTGCAGAGACCTCTTATAAGCTGAATATGATTTTGAAAAGACGTTTGCCTTCAGTTCTCACCGACATGCAATTTAAAATTCTGAAGAAAGATTACAACTACTCTGGATCTTCCAGCGAAGATCAGGTTTTGTTTTTGATATCAGCTACAATGTTAGAATATCATAGGTTAATGATATCTCCTGAAACAACCATTTCTTCTGTTTTAGACTACATGTCAGATGTGTCTATTAAACAAGATTTTGGTAACTTTTTTGAAGTTTTCGCAAAGGATTTAGCCCACGTTATTTGTTCTTCAAGAAAATACAGAATTGAAACTTCCTTGAAAACATATTCCGAAATTTTAAACTCTTTAGTTCTACAAATATGTTCAAGAGATAAAGATGTTCAAAAATCTGGATTTTATGTGAGTGACAGGTTGATTTCCTATTTACCTGAAGCACTAAACACTAAAGAGAGTGTTTTCTTATGTTTGGATCTTTTATCAACTTTATACCAGTCTGTTTATGATGTTGCTAAAAACAAATATGAGCTTAATGTTGACTACACTGTTGGAGAAGACAAAACAATTTCTTTGCCATTATCAGAAGCTTGGAGAAAGGACACGCTGAAGTATTTAGAGCAGCACTGCTCTTCTTGGTTTGACATTTTGATTTCTAGAACCCCTGAATCCAGTAGAGCTTTATTGTACCAATACATATCAGCCAAGAATAAGAACAACTTTATTATGATGGAAAAAGTAAACTATGGTGTATCATTTGCTAAGAGCAAAGCCACCTCTTTGAGCGTTGGTGAAAAAGAACCTGACTTGTTTTGGAATCAAAAAATCGATTATTCATTGAAATCATCCAACAGCTATTGGACTTCTATAGATAACACAGTATCTTTTTTTACAGCTTCATCACTAAATCAGATTTCAGAAAATAAATTGCTATGGGTCCAATATGAAGAACTTAAATTTGAAATTTTTGATCAAGGTGAAATGAGAAAAGAATCTGTTCCTTTGTTTTTAAGCATATGCTCAAAGCTATTGTATGCAAACTTGCAAAAAAATGACAACTCTCAAACAGGTTGCTTGATTTGTGACATAATTAATGTCTCTTTCTTTAGAAGTACTGGCTCTTCCAATTTATCTTATGGAGTTGCTTGTTGGAACAAGCTTTTATCGCATTATCCATATTTAAGTGGGTTGTTTTTGTCTGAATTGGTCAAAATTTGGGATATCCATGTAAACATGCCTGGTTTTACTCTAAATGAGAATAACGGCATTGAATCTTGTGAAGAAAACATCATGCAGTACACTCCAAGTAACACAGATGCTATTATCAAGAAATCAAAAAAGCTTTTAAAAGAGACATCTGGTTATCTTGAATTGTTTAAATTTATTGAGGAGTTGGCTGTGAAATCAATGCAGTTTTGCGATAATAACGTTTTATCAGACTGTTTTATTCAGTTTATCAAAACAACCACTGATTCAATGGAAGCGCAGGAAATTGTTAACATTCACCCAAGTTTAAAACACTTAAAATTGCGTTTATTCAAAACCTTTTATAAACTGGCAGAATGTTGCTACAAAAGAATCAGCAAAAGAGCTAGTGAAACTATGTACACAGTCAGAAATCTATCATCAGTTTTGAACTCACTGACAACTCAATGCTTGAAAATGTTTTCAACAAAATCCCTATGGCCGTTTGGGAATGATGAAGTAGCTTGGGATGAGCTGCACTACAGTATTAAGAGTGTGTATAAAATGATATCGCTTGGGGGTCTTGGTCAATCTCAGTCGAGTTGGACTAAATTTTTGGCTGCATCTTCCGGCAGTGAAATTAAAGTTTTGCAAAAGATACTTTCACATGAAATGTACACTATTTCTGTATGGAATGATTTGTCTTCTGACTCAAGCTCATCAAAAACAACTATAAAAGACTTAGGAAAAATAGACGAGCATACTGTCAAGTTAGCCTTTGAAATTGACATTACACTAGCTGCTAATTTAATCGACAGGTACTTGGGATGGGGTGGAGTTTCTGCTGATTTATCAAAAGACAGAAGCAAGATGTTGAGTTATTTTGCTGACTTGGTTAATTTCTCTCCTGTAAGAACAGCCAAATACTATGGAGCTGGTTTGAAATTCCTGAGCAACGAAAACTTTTTAAAGTATGGTTTGCTGTTTTCTAAAGTTGATCCAATGTCCACTTTAAATTACATGCTAAATGCAAGTGAGTATAACAAGTTTATCAAGTCCAAAGACACTTTGCCAATCATTTTACAGTACTTCATGAAGTCCTTAGAATCTTATAGCTCACAAGTAACATTTTTTTATATTCCACAAATTGTTCAGTGTTTGAGATATGACGATAACGGATATGTTGAAAGATTTATTTTGGACAGTGGTATGATAAACTCATACTTTGCGCATCAAATCATTTGGAACATGAAAGCTAACAAGTATAAAGATGAGCACTTGACAGAAATTGATCCTGTATTAGGGCCAAAGCTCTACACGATCATTGAAAAGTTAGAGGCCTCTTTCTCTCCAGAAGCTTTAGAGTTTTACAAGAGTGAATTTGCATTTTTCACAGAAGTAACCGAAATATCAGGTACCTTGAAAAACTATGTCAAAAAGAGCAAGCCAGAAAAGAAGCAAGTTATTGATGCTGAAATGGCTAAAATCAAAGTTTTGCCTGGAGTTTACTTGCCATCAAATCCAGATGGTATAGTGGTTGACATTGATAGAAAGTCAGGAAAACCTTTGCAATCACATGCCAAAGCACCATTCATGGCAACATTTAAAATAGAAAAAACAGACGAGGAAGGTGTCACATACACAAAGCCTTTGAGCGCTATCTTTAAAGTTGGAGATGACTGTAGACAAGATGTTTTGGCTTTGCAGTTGATAAACTGTTGCAAAAACATTTGGTCTGAAATTGGCTTAGATGTCTATGTATTCCCTAATAGGGTCACTGCAACAGATGGAGGGTGTGGTGTGATTGATGTTTTGCCAAACTCGATATCCAGAGATATGCTGGGTAGAGAAGCTGTAAACGGGCTGTTTGAGTGGTTCATTTCTAAGTTTGGAAACGAGCATTCTCCTTCTTTTGAAAAAGCAAGACTGAACTTCATCAAATCATTGGCTGGCTATAGTGTCATCTCCTACATTTTGCAATTCAAGGACAGACACAACGGTAACATCATGTACGACGATTTTGGCCATGTGCTGCATATTGATTTTGGTTTCATCTTTGACATTGTGCCAGGTGGTGTTAAGTTTGAAGCTGTGCCTTTTAAGTTGACCAAAGAAATGATCAATGTTCTAGGTGGATCCAAGAATTCCCTGGGCTTCAAATTGTTTGAGAAGCTAACCATTAAAGCCTTTTTGGCTCTGAGAAAGCACTACAAGTTTATCCAGAACACTATAGAGCCTATGCTTGACAGTAACCTGCCATGCTTCAAAGGTAAAACCATAAAGCATCTGCAGAACAGACTGGCGTTGAACAAGAGCGAGGCCGAAGCTGCTCTCTTTATGAAAGACAAGATCAAAAGCTCTTACGAGAGCTCTTTCACCAAGGGCTACGATGAGTTCCAAAGATTGACCAATGGTATTCCATACTAGATATGTTTATATATATGAGCGATCGAATGTTTCAGCTTAAAAAGCGTGCTTGTTGCTTCTTTAAAAGTTTGTTTACTTTAGTCACATGACTTAAGAAAAAACTTGTTTACATTTTGTAATTTGTGTTTATTAAAAAGTTAGTTTAATATAAATTAAGTTTGTTACTAAAAAATTAAATGCAATAAAATTAATCATTAAAAGTGCTAATGTAAACAATGGTTGAGCTTACCAGGTGTGCACGGCCAAGCGCCTCTCTGGCAAACAAAACAAACCAAAACAAATACAAGTAAAGCAAAAACGAACAAGCAGAGCATGAGGCATGGGAAAAAGCGCTTTGCCCCAAATGGCATGCTCAAAGACGTTTCTACATGCTTAGCTCAAACGTGCTGCGCTTCAGCTTCTCTTCACGTGTGCTCATGCGTCTTACTCTTCTTCCTGCATCACATGATCATGCTTCAAACGACAAGCCTGTGTCACATGGCGCTCGTCTCCTCCCTGCCTTTGTCTGCACTCGCCTATCGCGCTCCAATCACTCGCTGGCTGCTTCCCCTCCCCGAAAAAAAAAAAAAAAAATGCACTTCTGCGATTTTCGCAATTGCTGCAAAAAAGCCAGCCAGCATAGCCTGTATTTTTTGATTTATGTTTTCGGATTTGTTCAATCAAATTGAAGCATCGTGTAACCCTCTCCTTCCTTTTTCTTTTTTTTTAAGGCAAAACTGAGCACAGATAACTCGCATTAATAAATGCTGGGTAGAAAAAAAAAAAAAAAAAAACATGACTTTGATAATTTCAGCAACAATTCTCAGGCTGAGATATAAATATCATATGTCGATGTTTTTTGTTCATTGTCAGATTTAAGATTCTCATGTCTCGACAGCTTTGAGGCTCAAATTCTTGGCTGCGCAGCTGTCCTTTAACTGATTTTACTTCTGAAACAGAAAGAGTCTAGTAAAAACCAATTCTCCGCAAAGAACACATACACACACACTAACATGTTGTCTTCTTCTTTCAACTCTTTCAGAGCCACTGCCAAGAGAACTCTAACCAGAGACTCTAAAGTCCACCAAAATTTATTGGAAGACCACTCTTTCATCAACTACAAAAGCAACATCGAAAATGTTCACATTGTCAAGGAAAGATTAGGCAGACCATTAACATACGCCGAAAAGATCTTATACGGTCATTTAGATAAGCCTCATGAACAAGAAATCATCAGAGGTTCTTCTTACTTGAAATTAAGACCAGACAGAGTTGCTTGTCAAGATGCTACCGCTCAAATGGCTATTTTGCAATTCATGTCCGCTGGTTTACCTGAAGTTGCCAAGCCAACCACTGTCCATTGTGATCACTTGATTCAAGCTCAAGTTGGTGGTGAAAAAGATTTAGAAAGAGCCGTTAACTTAAACAAAGAAGTTTACGATTTTTTATCTTCCTCCACTTCTAAATACAACATGGGTTTCTGGGGTCCAGGTTCCGGTATTATCCATCAAATCGTTTTGGAAAACTACGCTTTCCCAGGTGCTTTGATCATTGGTACTGACTCCCACACTCCAAACGCTGGTGGTTTAGGTCAACTAGCTATTGGTGTTGGTGGTGCTGATGCCGTTGATGTCATGTCTGACTTACCATGGGAATTAAAGGCCCCAAAGATCATGGGTGTTAAGTTAACCGGTAAGATGAACGGTTGGACTTCTCCAAAAGATATCATTTTGAAGTTAGCTGGTTTAACCACTGTTAAGGGTGGTACCGGTAAGATTGTTGAATACTTCGGTGACGGTATCGACACTTTCTCTGCCACTGGTATGGCTACTATCTGTAATATGGGTGCTGAAATCGGTGCTACCACCTCCGTTTTCCCATTCAACAAGTCCATGGTTGACTACTTAGGTGCTACCGGTAGATCTGAAATTGCTGACTTTGCCGGCTTATACCAAAAGGATCTATTAAAGGCTGATGAAGGTTGTGAATACGATGAACTATACGAAATCAACTTATCTGAATTAGAACCATACGTCAACGGTCCATTCACTCCAGATTTGGCCACTCCAATTTCTGAATTAAAGAAGGTTGCTGTTGAAAAGGACTGGCCATTAGACGTCAAGGTCGGTTTAATCGGTTCTTGTACCAACTCTTCTTACGAAGACATGACCAGATCTGCTGAAATTATCAAGGATGCTGCTGCTCATGGTTTGAAGGCCAAGACTATCTTCACTGTCACTCCAGGTTCCGAACAAATCAGAGCCACCATTGCCAGAGACGGTCAATTAGACACCTTCAAGGAATTCGGTGGTACTGTTTTAGCTAACGCTTGTGGTCCATGTATCGGTCAATGGGACAGAAAGGACATCAAGAAGGGTGACAAGAACACCATTGTTTCCTCTTTCAACAGAAACTTCACTTCCAGAAACGACGGTAACCCAGCCACTCACTCTTTTGTTGCTTCTCCAGAAATTGTTACTGCCTTCGCCATTGCCGGTGATTTGAGATTCAACCCATTAACTGATAAATTAAAAGATGCTGATGGTAACGAATTCTTATTAAAGGCTCCAACCTCCTTCTCCGGTTTACCAACCAGAGGTTACGACAAGGGTGAAAACACCTACCAAGCTCCACCAGCTGACAGAGCTTCCGTTTCTGTTAAAGTTTCTCCAACTTCCGATAGATTACAATTATTAAAGCCATTCAAGCCATGGGATGGTAAAGATGCCGAAAACTTACCTATTTTAATCAAATCTTTGGGTAAGACCACTACTGATCATATTTCTATGGCCGGTCCATGGTTGAAGTACAGAGGTCATTTAGAAAACATTTCTAACAACTACATGATCGGTGCTATCAACGCTGAAAACGGTAAGGCTAACACCTTGAAGAACAGATACACTGGTGAATACGGTGCTGTTCCAGATGTTGCCGCTGCCTACAGAGACCAAGGTATCAAGTGGGTTGTTATCGGTGACGAAAACTTCGGTGAAGGTTCTTCCAGAGAACACGCTGCCTTAGAACCAAGATTCTTAGGTGGTTTTGCTATCATCACCAAGTCTTTCGCCAGAATTCACGAAACTAACTTGAAGAAGCAAGGTCTATTACCATTAAACTTTGCTGACCACGCTGCTTACGACAAGATCCAACCAGAAGACTCTGTTGACATCTTAGGTTTAACCACCTTTGCTCCAGGTAAGAACTTGACTTTGAAGGTTCACCCAGCTGACGGTTCTGCTCCATGGACCACTGAATTAACCCATACTTTCAACAAAGAACAAATTGAATGGTTCAAGGCTGGTTCTGCTTTAAACAAGTTATCTCAAAAATAAATTACATAGGTTGAGAAAATTTATTTATTAAGGTGTGCTTTCAAACTAAACACAATATTTATATAATTATGACTATTTATTCTTCAATTAAATTATTTATTAAATTAGAAACAAAAACATTTTTGAAAAAAAGAAAAGAAGAAGAAGACATGTTTGCGTGTATTTTTATAATTTTGTTGTTGCTTCTTTAAGCTATAGCTAATACATGTTTCTTGAAGTCACTTGTTCAAAAATTGAAAACAATTATTAATTTAAACAAGGAGAACTTTTATTTTATTGCCAGTTTATTTAAAAAAACTAAATCATAAAATTTAACACTATGAAATAAAAAAAAAAAATAAAGAATTAACACATATTTATATAAAGAAAGATCATACTAAAATAATAACTATAAAAGAAAGCAATCGGGAGCGCAACTGCATACGGTCTAAACTTGCAAAACAAAAATGAGCATTTGCTCTATGATTTACCTGAAATCTATATCTGCATCTTTAGCTTCTTTTTTACCAAGCAATGCTGGTTACAGTGATTTAAAGTTATTTGTTAGTTTATATTTCTTAATCTGAAAGAAAAGACAAAAATGTCCTTATTTTGGAACGTAGTCACCAAAGACAGCCTTGAAAGATTGTTCTAAATCACCGATGATATCGTCAACATATTCGGTACCAACAGATAATCTGATCAAATCCTTAGTGACACCAGAAGCAATCTTTTCTTCATCACCTAATTGTTGATGGGTGGTGAACCATGGAGAAATAGCTAAGGTCTTAGAGTCACCAACGTTGGCAACATCAGCAATGAACTTGAAGCCATCAACGACTTGAGGACCAGAAGCCTTGAATGGGTCTTCAGAAACAGTTGCTAAATCTTTGACACCAAAAGATAGAACACCACCGAAACCGTTGGATAAGTATTTCTTGGCAAGTTCGTGATGGGTGTGAGATTCCAAACCTGGGTAAGAGACCCAAGCAACGTATGGAGAGGCTTCTAGGTATTTGGCAATGGCTAAAGCATTAGAAGCGTGTCTTTCACATCTCAAAGACAAGGTTTCCAAACCTTGCAATAATAAGAAAGCACCGAATGGGTTCAAAGCTGGACCTAAATCTCTCAATAGTTCGACTCTAGCATGACCAATGAAAGCTAAGTTACCAAAAGCTTCGTTCAAAATCAAACCGTGGTAGCCTTCAGAAGGTTCAGAAAATTGAGGGAATTTCTTTGGGTACTTAGCCCATGGGAACTTACCGGAGTCAATGACAACACCACCGATGGTAGTACCGTGACCACCAATCCACTTGGTGGCGGAGTGAGTAACAATATCAGCACCAAAGTCGATTGGCTTGACGAAGTAACCACCAGCACCAAAGGTGTTGTCAACAACAACTGGGATACCGTGCTTGTGGGCTATTTCAGTGATTTTTTCAAAGTCAGGAACGTTGTATTTAGGGTTACCGATAGATTCAATGTATAAAGCCTTGGTTTTTTCGTCAAACTGCTTTTCAAAGTCTTCTGGCTTGTCACCTTCAACAAATCTGGTTTCAATTCCCAATCTTTTGAAAGCAACCTTGAATTGGTTGTAAGTACCACCGTATAAGAAAGAAGTGGAGACGATGTTGTCACCAGCATGGGCTAAACCGGCAATAGCAACAGTTTGGGCAGCTTGTCCAGAAGAAACAGCTAAAGCGGCAGCACCGTTTTCTAAAGCAGCAATTCTCTTTTCAAATACATCATTGGTAGGATTCATGATTCTGGAGTAAATGTAGCCTGGTTTTTCCAAACCAAACAATTGAGCACCGTGCTTGGAGTCATCGAAGACGTAAGAAGATGAGGAGTAGATAGGAACAGCTCTTGGTCTGGAAGTGTTGTCGGATGGGTCTTGACCAGCGTGCAATTGCAGGGTATCGAAATGGTATGGCATTTTGTTATTAGTGCTTATATAGGGTGGTTTTTGTTAATGTTTAATTAAAATAACAATTTTTCTTCGGATGAAAAGTGCTGTTTTAATCTTTTATTGGTGATATTCAATTATCTTCTTCTTTTTTTTCAATTATTATGATCTTAATTATCATTTCAAATTGAATCAACTTTTGAGCATCAATGTTCAGTAAAGATTGTTCTTATATATAGCTATTGAACAGAAAACAGATTGAAAATTATGTAAAATTTCAATGTTTTTATAAAAAAAAAAAATTGTGTAAGTTTTTTTTCTCACAGAAGTAAACTGACATAGATTAGTCACAGTTTTTGATAATTGTTCCAGCATTCACCACTGAACAAAAAAAAAAGAGCACATACTTTTCCCTCTTTGTTATTGAGTTTCTCACAATCATGACTAAGGTTTAACTAAGAGCCAACTAAGGCACGTTTTTTTTTAATGTGCAAAACAAACCACACTAACTTGACATGCACACATCGCATTTAAAATGTTGTGTGTAATACAATTACTACGTGAAATTCAGCAGCCGCCAAATCGTTTGAGTGGACGGCTTGATAATTTCATGCAAACATAAGCCGGCACCACATTGCTGAAAAAACACTGGAAAGGTGTTTAATTAATCGTTTAAACGCATAAGATCAGTGGTTTTTTCCCCTTCGCAGCCTTAAACGGAGTGACTGCTACGCGGGGGCGGACGTTACTTTTTGAAAGCAGAACTTTATACCGAAAACGACAGAGATTGCAAGAGTTTTTTAACACCACAATTTAGCACGTGACTGTGGCTTTAACCAATTCAGAAAGCACCAAAGAAAAAAAAGTAGACAGGCAGCTATGCCTGCAAGTGAGCACAGCGGGTTCTAGATTTCAGCACATATTAACAGCGATATCGTTAATTACATATACATTCAACTGAAACGTTTCGGCATTATTTTTTTTTTTCTGTTTTTTACTTTTTAAAAGAAAGAAAAACAATCGTGTAACCAGATTACAACATCAGTGCCCAAAAACAGCATAAGTGAATGCTCGTGGCACATGATTAAAAAATTAAAAAACCTATATAAACAAAATGCAAAAAAAAAAAACAATTGGCTGACCCATTTACCAGTTGGGATTGTAAGACTCGTATTCTTGAAGTTTCATCAAGGGCTCTGGCCTGTTGGAACCCTCCAGTCTTTCAAACAAAAGTTCCAATTCATCATGATTCAACTCAGCTCTAACGCTATTTTTTCCGTATTTTTTAATAGCTACTTCATGAAGCTTTTCAACAAAATCAATAAAATGATTTTTTTTGACTGTGGTGAGAAAAATAGAGTAACCGACCAGATTAGTTCCACTCAAAAACATTTCATGACTGAACTGCACCTTTCCAGCAGAGTGGGGAGCAGTACTGGCCAGAGCAGGTGTTTGTGAAGACTCTGTTCTTTTTGTTGGTGTGTTTTTATTTTCATTATCTCTATCTGAAGTGTTTTCATTTTCCGCTGGACTTTCGTCAGGTGGCAGATGGGTTGCTTTTTGAACCATTAATTCCTCAAAATCTTTTAATATCTCCAAAGGAAGCGTATGGTTTGGATCAATAAATGATAGTATACCATCAACAATAAAAAAGTATTTGAAGTACTTTCTATACCACTTACGCGTGTTTGCCGAAGCTTTCATTTGGACTTTAAGATACTCAGAAAATTTTGTCGACTTGAAGCCTACCTGAACGTCTGAAAAAATCGAGTATATTTCAACCAAGTTCATAGGCGATATTCTTTTAACACCAACAAAGTTGTGCTTGGCCTCTCCAGTGACATTCTTGATCGTTCCTTTTTCAGGCGGGCTTACTACAGTGGGGTGTTCTACTTCTGCGTCAGCTGCTGAGTTTCTAGCAGCTTTACCGGAAGCTTCATTACATGTTTCTGATTTTTTTTCACCATTGTCAATTTTATGGTTCAGCAGCTTTTTCTTACTTGCATTTTCTTTATTATCGTCAAGCATAATGCTTTCCATGTAGCTGTCGTATTCTAAAAACTGTTTTAAAATGTGGCTTTTGAAGTTCATGTACTTCAGGTAAATTTCTTTGTTGCTAGCATTATGCGAGGTCTTCTTAACTTTATTGTTGTTACTGCTTAACTTAACAAGAGAGTGGTACTCTGCCTCTGTTTTCGATACCAGCGCATTAAATGTTTTGTTGACACTATCGTTGTCAAATATAAATCCATCGCTCTCTTTGCTCTCTGCAACTAAATCCTTGTGTGTCTTTTCTTGAGTCTGTATCAATTTAGATTCATCATTATTAAATATACTGTTTTTAAAAAAATTTGACACCTCCATTTTATTTGTTTCTTGGTAGTACGCTAGCCATAAAATCAACCCAAATTTTTATGTCAAGGCCCAATATGGTTTTCATATATGTATATATATATTTATTTATATAAACGGCATCATGACAAGCTTATTGTATCCGTTCACGCTTGATTAAGCTGTAATAACATGCAGTTGATGATAAAATGGTAATAAAGCTAACAAATAAGGCGTATTTTTCAATAAACAACATGTACAGCTAATTTACACTGTATTTACTAAAAAAAATGGGCGTGTGTGAGTGGGCAATTTAACTCAATGCAGAATGGAGGCATTTTCTCTGTCAACTACTTGGCAAGTCGAAGGGGAATGCACTCGAATGACCACTACCGGAGATGGACGAATACTAAGCTAGATATTTTTTTTTTTTTTTTAAAAAAAAAAACGACAAGATCAATACTTTTTTGGGGAGTTGTTTGAAAGAGACATTGAATAACAGGTTAACCAACAACTAACACTGCTGCAACTGCACTGAATATTGGTTATGCATTTTTTATTTAAAAAATTTTCTCCTTGGCTTATCATGCTCAGATTTACTGCATCAGCAGATAAATTAGTTTTTGCATCTTGTTTTTTTAAATAACCAGTTGTTACTTTGTTAAACTCTGTTCAGCTGAGAATTCATAATATGTTTTACATATCTAAGTTACAAAACTGTATAACGGATTTAAAAAACAAAATAAAAGTAAAAAAAAAAAATTAATTTAAATTGCAGGAAATGGGGTTCGAACCCATGCTTCTTTCGAAATTGGAGTATTCTTTACTTTCAAGTAAACCTGAAAGATACTAAGACCTAAATCCAACGCCTTAACCTCTCGGCCATCCCTGCGCTTCAAGTTAATGATAAACAAAATTATTTTTTTTTTGACTAGTTACTTGTTTTTTTAAAAATAAGAAACAAAAAAAAGAATGCAGGAAATGGGGTTCGAACCCATGCTTCTTTCGAAATTGGAGAATTCTAACACCTTCAAGAAACTTGAAGATTACTAAGACCTAAATCCAACGCCTTAACCTCTCGGCCATCCCTGCGCTTCGACCTATTGCTAGGTGTAAAATTCTTTTTTTCAAATCGTTACCTGACGAGCTAAGCTTGTAAAGTAAAATTCTATATTGACTTCTTTATTTTTATTTTATTTAAAAAGCAAAAAGTGGACAATAACAAATGAATGTTTATTTTTTAAAGCAAATATTTACAAAAATGCAATTAACGATTGGGCATTCAAATGCATGAAAAAATAGTTAAACAGGATGTATAAAGCTAGTTTTACGATTAAACAGATTTCTTTATAATATGCATTAATATCAGTTTGAAAAAAGAAAAAATACATAAAGATATTTATATATATATATTAAAGTTAGCGGTCTTCTTCATCTCTTCCATCATAAAAAAGCAAAGTTTTTTTATCTTTTCTTACCATTTTGATATAATTCTGGTCAGGCATGAAAAAGTGAAATTCAGGAACTTTATCTTGTGAACCGACCGCTTCATCTTCTTCATGATCATCATTATTAATTTTTCCTGTCAAGTATTTTTTTAAGTTTTTATTGTTTGCATTTGCCTCGGCAACATGTTTAAGTATTGGGTCGAAATCATCATCAAAAAGCCCAGTTTCATAATTAAGGGTTGAAATTACATGCTGATTTTTTTTATTTTGCAAGTTTTCGCTTGATGTAAAAAACAGTCTGGTTATGTCACTTGGTGTTTTTTGAGAGGTTGAAGAACCTTCAATCTCATTTTTCTTTGAGGCTTGAGTCGTGCTTGATGCATGGGTATTGGCAT
>JAJMDM010000009.1:0-26190 GCA_030573555.1 Hanseniaspora hatyaiensis (nom. inval.)
GGGTCGAAATCATCATCAAAAAGCCCAGTTTCATAATTAAGGGTTGAAATTACATGCTGATTTTTTTTATTTTGCAAGTTTTCGCTTGATGTAAAAAACAGTCTGGTTATGTCACTTGGTGTTTTTTGAGAGGTTGAAGAACCTTCAATCTCATTTTTCTTTGAGGCTTGAGTCGTGCTTGATGCATGGGTATTGGCATACGACTGCTCTCCTAATGAGCTATATGAATGTGCAGAAGCAACCTCACTAGCATTATGCACGTTTTCCATTACTTCAAAAAATAGTATGTTAAGAAGATTATAGTTCACAGCTATAATATGCTCATTTACCATATTTAAGTACAACCCAATTTCACCCCCTCTAGTTACTTGTAGCATATTAACCTTTTTCAACAGCAAAACAAAAGCATTCAACTTCTTTTCCAAAGATGTTATTCGACTGGATTCAACCACTTTTCCTTGGAATTTGAAAACATCTTCCAGGTTTTTCAGAGCTAAAATATTAAGGTCAAACGGGGAAAAACCACTTAAGTACTTTCCTGTTGAAAGAGAAAAGTTTTCAAATAAAGGATCAAAAACTTTCTTGTTTTTGAAGTAAAGATTCAAATGTCTTTGGTATTTTTCATTTAAACTGCAAAGCTGGTGCTGGTAGGCTGTGCATTCTGTGTATTTTATCAAATAAAAATGACCATCCCAATAATGACCATCTTTTTTAATATTTGGTCCTTTAAAAGTAATATTTTGAAGTTTTTGGTAATTGTTTTCAAAAGCAATCAATAACTCTAAAGGAATCGGCTTGCTCTTATCAAGACTAAAGAAATTTTCTTTTTTAATCGTCGCTGTTAAAAAATTATTGATAGGAACTTCTTTAACGTTATATGCTGTTCTGGATGCATAGCATGGTTGAGGCAAATAGTTTTCAGAAGTAAAGTTTTTAGATCCTGTTTTGCTGCTGTTTATGTTGAAGCTTTCATACTCAGACACATCTTCATAAAAGGGGTTTAAACATGTGTAATGGCTGAAAAGAATTTTTCTCTTAAACATATAAGAGGTTATTCTGAACGAATAGTTTGCAAACGGCATGAGCTGCTTATCAGTCTCATGGTTCAAATTTAAATCAAAAATTAAAGATTCAAAAGTAAAACAGTTCCAACTGCAAACACCATATGCCTCGTTATCATAAACAAAAAGTCTTGATGGCAAAATATTTGCAAAGGACAAATCAACTGCATAGAAAAAAGAATAAAGAATTTTTTCAACAGGGGTCAAGTATCCAGCATTTGTGTATTCTTCAATTACATTCTTACTACCATATTTGAAATAAGAATCTCCATTCTCAAAGTATTTCTGGCTCAATGTCGTGAGTAAGTTTTTGGCAGCAATACTGAATTTGAATGAAGAACCAAACAGTTTTTTAGGTTTTATCTGGAAAAATTTGTGTGTTAATTGCCATAGTAAATTAGGCTGCAACGGCAGCGCTTTACTAGAGTCCATAAAAGCACTGGTCCTCAAAAACTGCTCTAAAAAGAAAACCAAGTTTTTAAAATCTTCTTTCAAAATCGGATCCACCTCTTCGTTAGGGTTTTTGACATTTTTAGTGTCATTGGCATTTTTTTTCAATATGATAAATTTCTCTCCAAACTCAAGCAACATTCGCAAGATTTCTTCTAAAAACGTTAAAGGAATGTCCTTCATATGAAGGTAGTTTTGATTGAAAGAAGTCATTGCCAAGGCAAAATAACTGATACTGTCACCCCCTAACAGATTTATTGTATCCTTGAAATCATAGTCGTACGTGGAATTCACTATACTTTTTGGATCTATAAAGCTATCTAACTTTCCAGAGTTAACGTTATCTTGAAAAATACTATTAAGTTCCCAACAAATTTCATAGGAGGAGCAAGTATGCTCAATAAATCTGTTCATCGCATAGTCATCCGTAACTAAACTGTAAAGCTCAAAGTTTTTAAGCAGATATAAGCCAATATGGCAGTTTAATAAAATGTCATACGAAATCAAACTTCTTTTGTTCATTATAAAATCTAAAGAGCTTCTAATGTTTTGGTAAGAAAGCGACAGTCTATCCTGTAAAAAATTTTCTGATAACCTGACGTATTTGATAATAAGATTTCTTTTCTCATCAAAAGTAGGCACAGAGTTCAGTATGCTTAAGTTTTTTTCAAAATCTTTTCTATTTGAAGAAAAAAGAAAATGAGAGGATAAAAAGCTTGACGAGCCCTTCTGTTTTTCAGTCTTTTTCAATTTGAACGTTTCTGATATAAGCTTGTGAATGTCCTCATCATCAGATTCAATGGTTTTGCTTTCTTCATCAAAAATTATATCAACACCTTTCAATTCAGAAACATAAAATTTTTTTAACTTAGAGACAAAGGCATTTACAGCCAAAGATGTGTAATAGCTTGCTGTGTTTTGGTTTACAAAGTTTAATCCAGAAATGCAAAGTTGAGCCAAAGCAACTCTAGAGTTGACTAAATTATCAGTCTCAGCTACTTTTTTCTGTTTTAATGACGGAGGAACCTCGACTGTGTTATGGGGAATCATAGTGATTTCAAAGCCTTTTCTTATGTTTACATTGTGAGGATTCAGATTATACTGCACTTCACAGTCGTCTGACGACAGTAAAACCTGTACGTTATTTATAGGGTATATGCTCTGCTCGTTCATTTCGTGGTAGTCCACATAGTTCTTTGCATGTATTTCTTGCTTGAGCGATTTCACCTGCTCGGTATTCAAACGAGAAAATGAGCATATATTGTCGTACTTTGCATCTTTGTTCTTTTCGTTAGATCTCTTCCACTTCATTAGACAGTTGAGACAGCAGTACACACCATTGTCAAGCTGCTGCAGATTCGTGTCACATTTTATACGTCTTGATTTGCATTCGCTGCAGCCAAGTTTACTGTTTTTGTGTTTTTTTCTTTTGGCTACAACGGCTGGCTTGCTGTCTAAGGGAGATCCAGACTTCGATGACTTGGCATTGTCTGTTTTAGATTCTAAAATGCCATTATTTAGGTATTGTGCATCGTTTTTGAGTGACTCTTGATCGCTGGTTTCTTCAAATTTCCTTTTGTTTAACGATGTTGTACCTTCATAAAAACTAGCCATTTTGGTTTTTTTTAAAAAAAAATTGCAAAATAAGAAAAAGAACTAAGAAAAAAGAAGAAAATTGATGTATCTAGCCAAATCAAAAAAAAAAAATCAAATCTTTACTGGATGCCGTTGGATTTTTAAGTTCCTTTTTGCTTTTCTTATATGTAGAGTAATCAAGCCTTTTATTTAAAAAATAGAAAAATAGTATTGTGATTATAGAGCAGTTATATATTTTTCCAATATTGTTGTTCGTATTTCGTTATATTTAAAAAAAAAAAAGAATGGAATCTGAGACTGCGGTAAAAAAAAAATTTAAAGCAAATTAAAAAAAAAAAAAAAAAAACAATTTGGTAATAGAAAGCGAAGAATGGATAAATAAACTTAACGTGTGCAGAAATCAATGATTGCTGTGAATGTGCGTTGTAGATTTGGGGCAGTTAAAAAGCTGAACTCGAGATCTAAACATTTGTTTTGGGTTTTTTTAATCTTTTGGAAAAAGCTATTGGACTCAGAGCCAATGCTTGGTGGCTTTAGAAAATCACCGCTGTGTAAGCTGGATTTTTTGGCACAGAAAATCTTTTGGCCTGCAAACACATGTGCAGCCAATTGGTGATTAACATTAGCTTAATTCCGGAGCCGCAACATTTACGGTTCTACGCACTTTTTTTTTAGCTATCCAAAAAGAGAAATAGAGAAACAAGCACACATTTACCCATCGTTCCAAATTGTGTGAGAAAAAACGGTGGATTGAAATCGTTGAGGAAAAAAAATTGGACAGCCAAGAGCAAATCTTTTGGTTGCCTAATTTTTCTTACAACTGTTGCTTGGTTGACTGGCACGCTGAACATATTCTGGGCACATTTTTTACACCAAATTTTGATTTCGGTCTTTTTTTTTTTTTTTCTCTTCAAGTGGCATGACCAATTAAAGTTTTAGGGTAGAGATTTTCGCATGCACGCTGGGCAGAGACCCTTTTTTGGAGCAGCAAATTCCCCGCCTGAAAATTCTCAACAGAGCGCCTCAAGCAGCTCTGGAGACAAGCTCTGCGACATGGCGAGCCTCAAAGCAGTGGTGCGGTATCTCTGCACACACACGAGCAAAAAAATATTGTTTCACTGCAATTGGTGTCTACACCTCTGATTTCATCGCTGTTAGCCACATTAAGGTTTGCTTTAACAAAGGATGTATATTGAGCAAGTACAACGTACTTAAAATTTTTAAATGAATATTATTTTTCCCACTTTGCTTGCACTGTATGAATATACGAGCGTGATTTTTCCTTTTGTTTTCCTTTTCTTCCGCAGTTTTTTTTTTCTTTATTTCATCATCAATTAATTTTTTTTGCAGTTTTTTCCTTTAAGTGCACGTGCCTTTGGCGCTAACAGACACACCCGGTTGAAAGCACAGCTTCTAACAAGCAAGTATACTTGAGCACAGTCATGTGCGCGTTCATAAAAAGCTGTAGTCATTGCAAGGCATGCACGCGTTATTTTCTTGCCTTTTTTTTTCCTATTTTTTTTTTTAAAAGAAAGACTTTAAAATGATTGATGAAAAGGCTCTGAAAATCATTCACAATGCTAGAACCAAGAAAGTTTTGGCTGGAATAATTTACAAAAGACAAACAGAAAAAGTTTTCTAAATCCACTAGTCTAGAAAAAATGAGTTTAAAAGCAACCAAGACTGCTGTAGTAAGCATGTCCAAACCAGCTCTGACTTTGTTTGACAAAGCCGCTGGTTCTAAAACAAACAATATCGTGGTATACGGAAGAAACAGCAGCCTTTTTCTGAACCAGGTCTACGAAAATTTAAGCTCTAACGAGCATATCGCCTACCAAGCTGATCGAAAACACATATCGGTCAACTACCTTCAATTCAACAAAAACATCAACAAGCTTAATAGCTCGTTGTTCTTGTCTGCGAGATTTGAACATTTCAAAGAGGACTTTGACATAACTCTTAAGGACTTTTTGCTTGAGCGTGAAACTTCTAAAAAAGTTTCCTATTCTCTTAATGGCGTCGAAGATAAACACGATGCCGAATTTGAAGCCTTCTTCAACGAGTTCATTGATATATTAAACTTGAGGAACTTACTCGAAAAAGATTTGATTTTACTGTCGAATGGGCAAATGAGAAGAAGCAGACTGGCACGGTTGCTAATCAAGAACTATTTGAGCATGCATGAAACATGTGAATCTGATCGCTATGTCATAAATTTGATTGATGATTTTGTAATAGGACTGGATGCTGAGTCAAGAGAAAAAATAAATGTTGCGGTAAAAAAGTTCCAAGAAATGAAAATAAACAAAGGTGTTGAAACATCTTTCGTTGTTGCATTAAGACCACAAGACAGCGTTTCTGATTGGTGCAACAGACTGATAGTGATTAATGACGATTGTAGTATAGAATATGATGGGCCAATGCACTCCAAAATTGTTGATACATTTAAAAAAATATGGGATTTGAAAAATGTTATTGAGGAAACCGAATTCAAGATGATTAACGATGCTACTAATCCACAAACCAACTCGCAAGGCAACCCTGTTTATGCAAAAGACTTGATCAAACTACACCCTTGGTACAATCCATTGCATGTTGGCGGAACAGTGCCTGTGAATGAAACAAGCCACATCAACCTGGACAATATCAAAATCAGCTACAGAACTCTGCCAAAACCTGTGCTTGACAGTTTCAACTGGGCAATTCCACAAAAATCTAGATGGATTTTGAAAGGAAACAACGGTTCTGGAAAGTCCACCATAACATCATTGCTGACGCTGGACCATCCGCAAGCCTGGTCGAACAGCATCCGCTTCCACAACAATAAGATTGAAGTGGGAAAGGTTGACTACGAAGAGCACAACTCCAAAATTAGCGTCAGCAGCCCCGAGTTGCACAACTTCCTGCTAGCTAAAAACAAAACTGTAAAAGAAATCATTTTGTCAGGACTGAACAAAGACAGCAGCAACCGGACATCAATTCCTAAGTTTCTGTACGGTGAAAAGGGCGATTTGGATGACGAGAACAAATATGTACACCTGTACGACAACCACCTGGCCTACTGGGGGAGACTGCGAGACAAGGAGAATATGAAGTTCAAAGAGCTGAGTCTTAATGACCAGAAGCTGGTTTTATTTGTCAGAAGTCTCATCAAGCTGCCTGAGCTACTGATTTTGGACGAGGCGTTTTCTGGAATGGACACCGAGACCATCAAAAAATGCCACTTTTGGCTTCACAACTACTGGTGTGCGTCTTTGATTCTGATTGGCCATTCTGAGGACGAGCTGATAAAAGGCTGTTTGATAAAACACATTTAAGGTTTTTTTTCTCTCTCTCTCAAATCCCGCTTCTAAATGACTCCTTTATGGCTAACTAGGTTGTTTTCACGTGGATAAATAGCTATTTGATCAGGTGGTCAGCACGAAAAGCAAATACCAAGAAACATGAAAAAAAGTCAAAAATCTGTTATATCCATCGCTTGCTAGATTGCTGCCGGATTAGGGTTTCATATTATGGGCGGGTAAAACAACAAAAAGTTAAAAAAAAAAATTTTTTTTATGCTTTATTTTTATTTTAAAAAAAAAATATATGTCTAAATTCAATTAAGTGCAACTATTACATTCGCGTATCGCTATAGATATCTTTAAATTTAGTAAAAGCAGCATTAAGGTTGTGATGAGTGTCTTTTAAGGTATTTATGATAAAATCTTGTTTAGATAACAAAATTAATAGAGCTGCAAAAACCAAGGCAAAAAAAAAAAAAAATTATATAAGGGAAAAGAAAAATAAGGAAACATCTGTTAACACACCACTTAGACAACAGAACTGTTTTTTTTTTTTGATTTAAGATCCATCCAGACTCAATAGTGTAAACAACTTATTTTTAATATTGCTTTTTTTTTTTTTTTACTGCTCTACAACAGATAAACAAAGATAAACACATAATACCATTCTTACTAAGCAACAGTAATTGAGTGGAAATTCGCACACAACTTAGTAAACAAAAAGCGTTCATCATTTAAAATGCACAATTTATTGGTTGACCAAAGCAAAGTGTACATCAATGAGGAGAAATCTGTGTCCTACACACAAGTTAAAGTCCCATTATTGCCACCTTTGGACATCTCCTTGCAAGAAAAAAGAGAACTTGAGTTTGGTACACTAACTGATAAGAAATATTTGGTGCAACAGAAATCAAGAAACCTAAAACCACTAACACCAGTGAAATTTGATCCACCAGGAATTTTAATTTCCGTCATCACATACTTGAATTATCTGATTATCATCACCCTGGGCCATGTGCATGACTACATCGAGTTTTACACCAATAGAGACAAATTTCGTGGTATTTCAGAGCAGAATGGGATTGCTCCTTGGTTCACAAAGTTTGAATCTTTTTATGTCAGAAGAATGAAGCAAAGAATCGATGACTGTTTTTCCAGACCAACCACCGGTGTTCCTGGTAGATTTATTAGATGCATCGAAAGAGTTTCTCACAACATGAACGAATACTTCACCTATCCAGGGTCTGAAAGACTATGCTTGAATTTGAGTAGTTACAACTATCTTGGATTTGCGCAGAGTGAAGGTAAATGTACTGAGTTTGTTATTGATAACATTGAAAAATGGGGTGTTTCATGCAATGGGCCAAGAAATCTGCTAGGTACTACTCAATTGCACAGAGACACTGAAGAGCTAGTTGCCAGATTTGTTGGAAAAGAAGACTGTTTAATAACCTCAATGGGATATTCCACTAATGCCAATTTCTTTAACTCCTTTTTAAACAAGAACTGTTTGGTTATATCTGATGAGTTGAACCATGCCAGTATTAGAACCGGGGTAAGATTAAGTGGTGCTTCTGTCAAGCCTTTCAAGCATAACAACATGCAGGCTTTGGAAAGTCTTTTGAGAGAACAAATATCTGAAGGCCAACCAAAAACACACAAGCCTTGGGACAAGATTTTGATTTGCGTTGAAGGTTTGTTTTCTATGGAAGGAACTATGTGTAACCTTCCGGAATTAGTGAAGTTAAAACAAAAGTACAAATGCTACTTGTTTGTTGATGAAGCCCATTCCATTGGTGCTATGGGCCCGACTGGTAGAGGTGTTTGTGAATACTTTGGCGTTGACCCTAAAGATGTTGATGTGCTGATGGGAACCTTCACAAAATCATTTGGTGCTGCTGGTGGGTATGTAGCCGCTAATAAAGAGTTTATAAACAGATTGAGACTAGATTTGACAACTCAAAACTATTCTGAGCCTTCTCCTACACCTGTACTATCTCAAGTCTACTCATCCATGAAAATTATTATGGGAGAAATGAATCCTGGTGAAGGTCTAGAAAGATTGAATAGAATCACCTTCAACTCTAGATATTTAAGATTGGGTCTACAAAGATTAGGGTTTATTGTTTACGGTATTGCGGACTCCCCGGTTGTACCTTTGCTACTATACACACCTTCTAAAATGCCTGCTTTTTCCAGACTAATGCTTGAAAGGAACATTGCTGTAGTTATTGTTGCTTACCCAGCTACTCCGTTGACTGAATCGAGAGTAAGATTCTGTATTTCAGCTTCATTGATAAAAGAAGATATTGACTATGTGCTAAGACATGTTGATGAAGTTGGTGACATGCTATTTTTGAAAACTAGTTCCGGTATTGGCGGTGGGTCTTTAGACGGTAAGCCACCAAGATGGAATATCGAAGATGTCATTGAAAAAACACCGGAAGACTGTAAAGATGATAAATTTTTTATTATTTAAGTCGTAAAACAGAACACAGAACAACAAAAACCATTACTAAACGCTTGCTAAAGCATCAGCAATTACTAATGGTGCTCAAAGCGATACCCGCACATAAAATCTTATATGATTGACTATACATAATGTAATTGTTTTAAAACATCAAACATTGCTTGTATTTTGGCAATAGAGTTTATTTTCTTTTTTATTATTATTATCAGTTAGCTATTTTAAAAACATTCGATTATAAGATGCCTGCATGGTAGTTGTACTGCAATTCAATAACAAGAAGAACATTTGTCTGCTCACGTGACTATATGGCTAGCTAAAAACCATTACCGAGTTTCTATTTGAATGTAGAAAACGTTTCCCTAGTTTTTTTTTCATTTTTTTTTTTTTTCTTTTAAAGCATTAATTATTTGTTTACTTATTTATACAATCAACCATTTGGTGAAAAGGACAGTGAACAACAAGACGTACTTTTTTATACATGTAAGAAAGACAAATCTATTATAACCAATAGCAACGCAAATACATCACATTTACTATCAGCATCTCTTTAATTTTATTATAACATGTCAGCTTTGTACAAGATTTCAGATGACACCAAACAAATTATTAAAAAATTCAGGTTAACGACCAACAGAATCGATAAGCCGGAACATTTGATACTAAAGCTAAGCAGTGAATATGAAATTCTTGTGGAGGAGTATGCTGAGGGAGAAGATAATGATGCTGACTCTGATGAAGGATGGTCTGATTCCGATGAAGAAGACGATGACGAAAATTTAAAGCTTATCAAAAAAAGTTTACCATCTAACCAACCTAGATTTGTTGTGGTAGCTTATCCATATAAGAACAAAATACCTCTAATCCTAGTATACTATAAGCCAGATACATGCAGAGATCAAGAGACAAGGATGCTATATGTCAACTGCTTGGAATACATTAATAATTCTAATTTGATTCTGCCTAACAAAACTTTAGACCTGGTAGATAAGGATGATTTAAACAAGCATTTTATAGAGAGTGAGTTGTAAAACAAAAACAAAATAAAAATGTTACATTTTTTTTTTGATGTACAAAACAGATAATTTCCTATTTTGGCTGCTGTATATATACTTAATGATTATATCAGGTGTCTTGAATTACATGCATTTAGGTTTTACCTAAAATAGAAATTTTAACAAAAAACCGTTGTTTGAAAACTTAATTTTTTTTTATAGACATGTTTTTTCAGTAATATATTTTTTATCAAAAGGCAAAGGTTTTTTGCTTTAAAATATGTGATGAATATTTTAGCTTTAATATATATTTGAACTATATATATTAAGAAAGAGCAGTTTAAATTTACTTAAAAAAAAAAAAAAAGGAATCAAAATCAACCAACCAATACAAATTAATTAATTACTTAGTCAAAATGGGTCGTATGCACAGTTCCGTATGTATACAGCATTATTAAATTAATAAAAAAAGGATCATGTTTTTATTTTTGTTATGATAATATTTATATCTAAGCGAAAGATAAACAAAAGCTATTCTAATATATTTGATAACTTGAAAGTCTCATATATTTTTATTTAAAGCTTGAAGTTTTCTTTTTTTTTGCGACGTTCACGCTATTAATATAAATTTATTTCAAAATAATACTTATACTGGTTTGCTTAGTTTGTAAAGTGTTTACACTTTTGGATGGGCAATGCCGGGTGATTCCTTAAAAAAATAATAATATTTTATTTTTAACACAATTCTAAGGTTTTAAACGCAATTTTTGAATATGCTACATTTAGCTTGTTTTATAAACAAAACTTAGTTGGCAGTTTTTTAACTGATTTAGCTATGCACTTACGATTTTTTGCAATAACTTGAAAGGAGTGATATCCGTTTATCGAGTAGGTTTTTTTAAAAATTGTGAATGTCAGTTAAGCAGTTTGATTACTATTGATATAAGCTGACTTTGTTTTGATTTAGACATTAAGCTTAAAGTATTTTAAGCTTTACAATGCGGTGATAGTAGATTTAATTGTTTGCTGCGTTTAATGCATTCCTTGCAATTGCTGGTTAAAAATGTTGAACATTTTTCTTTTTAATCAACTAAAAAGTTTATGTCATAATTGATATAATTCTTTTTGTTAAAATGAAAATTTGATAGTATTATATGTTTTAAGGTTGAGCGTATTATTTTGTTTTAGATGTATTGATTGATACCAGAAACAATAAAAAAGAAAGTTTTAATTTTTTAAAGAAAAAATGTACTGATGATGTTTTAAGTTTGTTATTAAATATGCTATGTTTATAGCGACAATTGAGAACAATTGTTTTACTAACAAATAACATCTTTGAAATATTTTTTATTGAAAAAAAATTATGTCAAAAAGTTTGTCTTTAATACTTTTTAAATATAGGGTAAGGGTCAATCCTCTTCTTCATTACCATATTCCAGAAACATTCCTCACTGGTTCCAATTATCTTCTGACGCTGTTGTTGAACAAATCTCCAAGTACGCCAGAAAGGGTTTAACTCCATCTCAAATCGGTGTTTTGTTAAGAGATGCTCACGGTGTTACTCAATCTAAGATTGTTACCGGTAACAAGATTTTAAGAATCTTAAAGTCTAACGGTTTAGCTCCAGAAATCCCAGAAGATTTATACTACTTAATCAAGAAGGCTGTTGCCGTCAGAAAGCACTTGGACAGAAACAGAAAGGACAAGGATGCTAAGTTCAGATTAATTTTGATTGAATCCAGAATCCACAGATTAGCTAGATACTACAGAACCGTCGCCGTTTTACCACCAAACTGGAGATACGAATCTGCTACTGCTTCTACTTTAGTTAACTAAGTTACTTAGCATAATTTCATTATTATTCATTTAACTTTATAGATTCATACAGAAAACAATTAAAACATTTCTGTGTTTTTTAACTGAGATAAGTTTTTGTTCAAGTATTATAAACACATGTTTCTTCATTTTATTTAATGAAAATATATATTTAATATATTAGTTTCTTTCTCAAGTTGAAAAAAAAACCAAAAAAAAAAAAAACAACAAAACTCACATAGGTACTTTAAGAATAAACATTTCACTTTTTTATTTTTTTTATTTTTTGTTTTTTCTTTTTTTTATTTTTTTAAATTTTCTTTGATATTAACAGGAAAAACCTTGCATTTGAAATGTTTAAATCAAGAATTCATTTCTGATTTTATTTTTGAATGATTATAAGTAAGTAATGGCTTAATAGAATAACTTGGGTTATATAATATAAATCGAGAAACAAAAGTCAAAACAAAAAGAACTGTTGTCTATCCGAACATGTCAACAGTGACAGTTGCACAACTCATCAAGGGGTACAAGCACGCTTATAAACAATTTTACAAATGTACGCCGAATGACACGTATAAATGTGCTATCAAATCTTTTAGAAAAACAACACAACAATTCATTTATGATATTAAGAATGAAAATATTTTTTTCAACAGAGAAGCTGTAGCAAATACTTATGTACCAGACGATTTCCAACCCAAAGTGGATGATGATTTCAAACGGATCGTTAATAACCTTATCTTTCATGTGAAGCACAAGACCTATATGGAGAATATAAACATCAAACAAGAAATAACATTGAAACCAGAGATTTATGAGCTATTAACAGACTTGAATATGTTGGCATATGGTTTTGCCAATAATTTTTCTGACGAAAACATTAATACAATTGTGTTTGAAAAAAACAAAAGACTCAATATTTTTTCAGAAGCTTTAAATAATGACAAGATAAAACACAATTTAAAAACACACATATCAATGGCAAAAGAATTCCATTCTTTTGTTCCATGCAAATTGCAAAAACAATTTACATATCTGCTGGAGTTCATCGAGTGTCAATATGAGGCATTGAACAACCCGATTTTTGAAGTGCTGTACCCATCAGAACATGCCAAGTTAATACCTTTTTCTTTTCAGACAAAACTAAAAAGACTTTGCAAAAGTATTCCTGTACAAAAAACTCCACTCCAACGTCACAAAGAAGGCATTCTTGTACTTGAAGGCATAATTAACAGACTTAAGCACGGACCATCGGTACATATGATTCAATTCCAAGCACAAGCTGACGACATTGTTTTATGCGTTGCCGCAACAGACAAAAATAAACCAGCTGATCCATTCTTAACTTTGTACTTTGAAGCGCTGCGATACCAAGAATACAGTGCTACAAGACTATTAACTAAACCAGTTTTAAGCTCGGTTCCTATGGTACTTACAGATTTTATAAGCAAGTTTTCAGAAGGCAAAAACTCGTTGTCAGTAAATAAGATGTACAAAGGCATAACCAACAATCAATTAGAGGAAACAAACGGCTATCCGTATTCTGACATATTTGAAGGCTTAAACAATGTTTTAGAAACGTACCAAAAAGACAAAAGTACATTAATTGATGACTTAAATATGTATCAGCTTTTTTTAAAAAGTTTTGAAAGAGATCATGAGAATTTGCTGAAGCTAGAAAAAAAGTATAGTACATTAGACTTGGAAAGTGTTTATCCATATGTAACGGAGAAAGAGTTACTTTATAGATTAATACATAGTGGCTTAATTGCTGATTTACAAATTTATAAATTGTTTGGCTATATCATTTACTACTATATGAGATATGTCAAAAGGCTACATATCAAATATTTTCATGATCAAATAAAGTAACATTTGTGTTTTCTTTGATTACAATACTTTGGTCATCGAAATCATCATTTTCATCCATCATTGAGATATCAGGTGTGCTGTACATACCACTAGCATCATCTTTTTTGTTTTGGTCTTTTGAGTTTTCCTCAATAACAATGTCATTCAGTCTTTTTATAATATCATATTCATCAAGTTTATCGTCCCATAGCTCGATTTTGTTTTCACTTCTCTCAGCTATTGACTGCAATGTTGACAACATAGAATGATACTCTCTATTTACCAAAAGCTCATCAACTACTTTGAGTTGAATAAGCATGTAATTGTTTTTTATATAACACGTTTTTGAGCAAAACTTTTTGTTGTAGTATAAAGGATCGTTTGGATTTTCTTTTAAAATAGTAGTCCAGTTAATTTTTGCAGCGTCAAAGGGATCCGTAGTTTTTAATAATGTTGAGTTTCTTCTGGTGGAAATTCTTTCTCTGCAGAGCAAATACCCACACTTATTTTCATTGCAGTTTCTCTCAACTACCACATCTTGAATGAAAGCCTCATCAATAATCCGAGATATGTAGTTTATGTCCTTAGAGTTGCTTTCATAGTCGGAAAAGTGAAGAATTAGTTCCAAAAGAAGAGTTTTGTAAGATTCACTGCTGTGCAAGATATTATAGATATCTGTGCTGACGAATGTAGAAGGGGTGCTCATTATTATGTTTAGGGGGGGGGTTTTTTTTGAAGAAAAAAATTGATCCTTATTCCTGATATATGATTATGCTTATATCAATGCAAAAGTTTAAAGTTTTATGGTTTAATTTGAATGTGATTTAATTTTTCTGTTAATGATATGCAGTATTTTTAGTATTGAAACGTAATAACGCCTTTCAAGTTTTTTTAAAAAAGTAAATTTATAGTTAAAAAACTGTGATTAAACACTTGGGCTTTACCTAAAATTTCAATTTTTTTTGAAATTCGTTTTTTATTTTTATTTTTTTTTAAAAAAGAATTCAAGCATTTTTTTTTTTTTTTTTTTTACTTTGAATCTTTGAAAAATGCTGTTAAACTAAAGATCAAGTGTAGATATACTGATAACATCAAGTTCTAATTAATTAAAAAAATTTATATGTAACAAAAAAAAAAACAAAAAATTGACACCAAAAGGCATCAGAAAAAGTGAACAAACAACTGAGCATTTTAGTCCTGAAACATACCGCCAAATACACAGCTGTTGACAGAATTTAAGCAAAGATTATATTCTGATATGAAAAAACATAAAAAAAAAAATGTTCACAGCAACAATAATACTGCAGAACCATACAGTATTGGCGAGTTCAAAGTCGAAGTGGAAAACGTGAACATCATAACTGAATCAAAAGCGGACAAGAAATCTGGATTTCTTAAGAGAGCTTCTCTTATATTAAACGGGTTTAATAGAGAATTAAGTAACTCAAATAGTAGCAATGACTCTTTGTCTTCAGCAGCAAAAGACACAGATTTTTTAAAAATGTATGATCTAAGAATACCTTTGAAATACGAATCTACGATGATAATCAGCAACATTTTACAACTAAACACACTGCTCTCCAGCCTACTAATGCCTGTGGTGAATGTATTTCTTATAAAGAAGAAAAGCGATGCAAACAGCAAAAAGAGAAATTTCACTGTTCATTTTTTGAATTTTATAAAAATAGTTTTGATTTCTCATGTCATAATACGAGAAGTGAACACATCTAGACTGTATCACTTGATTAAGCTGCAGTCTTACATGAAAATATTTGCTTTGATAAATTTTTTACAGATGATTGAGAAATTAAGCTCCACAATACTGGTTGACTTGAAAAATGATGAGTTAAACAGCATCGACAAGCCCTTGCAAAGCAGGAACCGGTCAAGTGCTGTCAGGTTTATTATACAGTTGCCTGTGCTATTTGTGAATTCCTTGGTAATCATCATGCAGGCACTGACATTCAATGTGATCATTAACAGCAAAAACAATAACAAGCTGAATATACTGTTGATAACCATAAGCTTTAACAAACTTAAATCCGCTACGTTCAAGCGATTCAACGGAAGCTCTCTGTTCCAAATAGTTCTGCAGGACAGCAATGATAGATTCCAGCTGAATATTGCGCTTCTCATTGTACTGATCAAAAACTACTTTCATTTTAGCAAAATCATCCAGCTGATTCTCGTGACTGTGCTTACCGATTGGGTTCAGCAGGTATTCATCGTCAGATACAACAACATAGACGTCCAAGTCTACAAAGCTTTTAAAGAAGTCTTGATGAACGACTACTTGTCGAACAACATAATAATGAGGTTTGGCATGCCTGTGGATGGCCACATAGTCTCATGCATCGTGATGCTGTATAGAAGAAATATAAGCCTGCAAACGTGGGGCCTGTTTTTGGTCACGTTTTTTAGTGTCAAAATCGCGTGCTTGTATGTTTTAGAGACTCTGTCGCTGATTTATGTCATTGATGTGGAGGATGAGGACAAAAGCAAGATCAAGCTTGATGACAAAGTAACAAGATTTATTAAAGGGGCTCCTAAAGAGTCTGACAAAATTGTGTCTGCTAGAAAGTTTAGTGATATTGTTAGGTACCAAATGAATGGTAAGAAAATATTTTAATAAACGACGTGCTCTGACCTACGTCCGATAAATGTCTTCTTTATTCGTTTTTCTACTAGCCATATATATGTTTATTTTAAAAAAAAAAAACCAAAAAAAAAAAAAAGTTAAAAGAAAAATTTTAAATCGTGGTTTATGTAAGAAAAAAAAAAAAAGTGAAAATTAATATAAATTACTTGCTTGGTCTTTGATGGTAGCAAAGCTGAATGACAGTTTTGTTTATTTAGTTATATGCTTGGTATACAGAAAGTGTACAAGAAACATCTAGTGTTTTCAAAACCAAAAAAGAACAGGATCAGCACAAAATTAACCGAACCGTTGCTGTTTTGAAGTTTCGTTTATAGCAAATGTTTTTATTAAAACCGAATGTGTTAGCGCTGGTTAACAAGCACAGTTCTTCCAATGCGCTGAGAGCATGCTCTAAGAATCTAACCAGATTTAACACCGCCTCTTTATTGACTAAGAAAAACTACCATTTCAAACCAACATCTGTTCTTCTTAACAAAATCGGTGACACCAAAAAAGCAGGCTTTGGCAACGGCTCTGTTATTTCCTCTAAAAAGCCTTTGTACGTTAAGCTTTCTGACAAAGAATACAACGAAATATTTAATGGGGAACGCCAAAAACTACTAGTTGATGGTTTTGATGCTGAAAACGCCAGAAAAATTAACAAAAGTCAAAGACCAATCGACACTGACAAAAGAGTGGCATACTGGCTACTGTTTGTCTCGTCTTTAGTTTTTGCCATTATCATCATCGGTGGTTTGACAAGATTGACTGAATCTGGGTTGTCAATTACAGAATGGAAACCTATTACAGGGGCCATCCCACCTCTAAACCAAGCTGACTGGGAAGAGGAATTTGCCAAATACAAGGAATCTCCAGAATTCAAGCAGTTAAACTCTCATATGAATTTGGACGATTTCAAATACATTTTCTACTATGAATGGGGCCATAGATTACTAGGCAGAGCAATTGGTGTTGTTTTTGTTTTACCTCTGTGCTTTTTGCTGTACAGCAAAAAATACACTTCTCAAAGAACGAACAACAGATTGGTTGCTATGGCTGGTTTAATTGGATTACAAGGGTTCATTGGATGGTGGATGGTCAAATCAGGATTGGATGAAGATGAGCTTTTAGATAGAAAGTCCAAGCCAACTGTTTCCCAATATAGACTGACTACCCACTTAACAACAGCTTTTGTTTTGTACTTGGGTTTGCTGTACAATGCATGGGGAATCATTCAAGAATCTAAATGGGTAAACGACCCTAAAACTGCTTTAGAGTCTTTTAAGTTTTTACAAAACCCTAATTTGAAGAAAGTAAGAAATGTTTCAAGATTGTTGCTGGTATTTGCCTTTGCCACTGCCATGTCTGGTGGTATGGTTGCTGGTTTAGATGCAGGGTTGATTTACAACACATTCCCAAAAATGGGTGAAACCTGGTTCCCATCATCCGGTGAGCTATTCAACAACCATTATTTGCACAAAAACGATGATCCTAAATCAGATTTGGTTTGGAGAAATTTGCTGGAAAACCCAACAACTGTTCAATTGGTTCATAGATACATGGCCATCACCACCTTCACTCTGATCATGGGTGCTCAAATGTACGTTTTGAAGTTGAAAAAACAAAACGTCTTGCCAAGAAGCATTAGTAAGACAATGCACGGCGTTGCTGGATTTGCTTGTGCCCAAGTTGCGTTGGGTATTTCCACTTTGATTTACATTGTTCCAATAGAGTTAGCTAGTTTACATCAATGTGGTGCCATTGTGTTGTTGACATGGTGTGCCTTGTTCAATTTCAAATTAGGCAAACCAAGATATGCTATGCTGAGAGCTATTAGCATGATGAATAAAAAAAACATTAAAACCTAGTTCCTATGTCTTTTAAATTGAGTTAACTTGTATATAGTATTGAGCAAAAGGAAAAAAAATTCAGAAAAAAGAGAAGGAATAGTTTAAAGATGGTTATCTGTCGTGTGCTTAACCACTCATATTTATCAGTTATTTATTAATAATTTAAACAACAATTATCATTATAATTGGGCTTAATCATAAATATTTATACGGTTAGCTAATGTTTTTTTTTTTTTTTCTACCCACCCACATTCGCGTTGTGCTTCTTTTAATAATCAGTTAAAGAACTGTTTTTTAAAATAATACAAGCGTTATTACAAAAAGGCACACATGTTTTTTTGTTTTTTAAAACTACTATCGGAAGATTGGATGTTTGATCAAAACTCTGTATACAACATTTAGTTAACAGACATATAATACAACCCCAATAAATCAATAATCAATACACCTTTCGCAATAATGGCAGGCGACCCTATCGAAAAATTAAGAATAAAATTGTTAAACGATCCGAAAACTCACGATGTTTTAAAGGAGGATTTTTTAATTTCGTTGCAGCAATTCAATAACCTTATTAACTTTGCCAAAAGCCACACGAAAGATTCAAAGTCTAAATTTTACAACAAAAATTTTGTTGATGTTTTAAAAAACTACGATGACATGGCTGAGTTAGCATACCTTTACAAAATCAATGAGCAATATCAGAATTCATATATCCACGACCCTGAATCTTTCACTACCTCATGCATGCTTTACATACCGATTAAAATTAACAATGTTCCGATACTGGCTTTTGTTGATTCTGGAGCAGAAAAATCAGTTTTGTCTTCAAACTTTCTAGAAGGTTTGAAGTTATCGAAAATGCTGGACACAAGGTTTGTTGGACAAGCCAGAGGTGTAGGTACAAGTAACATAACAGGAAGACTTCATCATGTTATGGTTACGTTTGACAACGAGTTTTTTCCTCACTCGCTAACAGTTCTTGATTCTATTGGTTCTGCTATTCTTATTGGTTTAGATTTTATGAGAAAATACAAATGCATTATAGATTTTAATACAAATAGTTTCAAAATAACAGGCTTAGATGTGGAAATCAAATTCTTGAATGAAAGCCAGGTCAATAAGTACTCAAATAAAATTCTAACTGAAGATGAGTTTCAAGAGCTTACAAACAACGAAGATGATAAAAAAAAACAAAACATTGAAACTGAAAAACCAAAAAAAGATGTGGCAGATGGGATTATACCACAAGCTGATATGATCGAAGCTAAAAAAATTAAAACTGATGAACAAGAAAGTAGCATTGAAGGTGCCAAAAACGAATTTGTCGTTAACGAATCTCACTTGAAGCAACTTAGCGAGCTTGGATTTGATAAAATAAAAATTATCGAAGCGCTAACATTAACCGATAACAACCTTGACAAAGCTGCAGAACTTTTGTTTTCCCTATAAACAGAATAGACCATATATAATTAGTTTGGCTTGTATATATGTATGTCTTTTTTTTTCTTATAACTAAAGATTTCCAGACACTTTGCAACATCATGATTCTTACAGCTAAACTATTTCATACTTTCAAGCTGAAATTCCCCAACAAACCCAAAAAAAAAAAAAGAAGCTTTATTTACCTAGTCTTCTTATCCAGGAGGTGACTTTGATTGTTGCGTTGTATGTGTCCTCATGAACATTTGCCGAGTCCTCTTTTTCTTCTGGCTCGTTTTTTATATTTACACTTTTCATAGGGAAGTCTTCAATAAACTTTCTTTCATGCACATTAACACTTCCTGAGTATTTAATGAATTCATCTAAAATTGACACCAAATTCCAGTAGGCAAACTTCCTGAAAATTGCAATTATCAGAGGAGTAACCGTTTCATTAGTCAAGTCATGAATCAAAATTGGGTAAGCACTTGCATCGCTAACTATATCCAATATTTTGTATATTTCGTCTTCGCTGATGCCAACTGTTTTATCTCTTCTTTTAACATTTTCTTTTTTCTTTTTGCTATTTTCATCCTTTTTTTTCGTGCTGCTTTTGCTGTCTTTCTTCTTCTTCCATTTGATATCACCACAAAACTGCCTCAGATTGATCTTATTCTCTTCAATGAACTTTTGATAGTACGGCGTTTCCTCATTTATATTAAAAGTCTCTGGTAAAATTGTTATAATGGTTTTTAGCTGGAGGGTTTTAAGAAAAGGCAAGTTTTCACGTGTAGGGTAAATGCCTCTGTACAGCCTGGGCTCAACAATCTGAAATTGCAAAGGCGTGGTGTAAAGATCAGAGGACCTATAATTGTCAACCGATTCCATTATTCTGATTCTTTTCGGTTAGTTTTGATTTTGTTTTGGTTATTCCTAGAGAGGTTTTTTACATATTCAGCAAGCTTAAATTATATTACTATAAAACTAACAGCAAAAAAAATTTAAAAAACTTAAAAAAAAAAAAAAAAAACTAAAAATGAAAACTAGAAGAAATGAAACAAAAAATAAGCGTGAGCGGCAGCCATGCTTAAAGTAATACATTCATTGGTATCAACACGTGCTTACTGAGTACACTAGAGAGTATGTAGCTGCTAAACTAGTTGATTTGTAGACGGAACCTGTACCAATTTATCAGTAATCTTTGCCATTCAGCTATTCTTTTAAAATCAAACTATAAAACAGCAAATAGGCATCTTTATTTATATAACCATTATCGCCTGACACTTTTTTGATTTTTTCGTCATCAAACAATTTCCAGTTACCGTCGCTCTTTTTAACAATTGAGGTGTAATGGCCGCCTGTTAAAGTACCCTGGTGTTTTGTAACAGCTTTTAACTCGTATTGGAACGCTTTATCAGTTTGAAGCATCAAATTTTTGTCTCTGTTAGGCAAGTCATCTGGCCATTCTTCAACTTGATAGTTTTTTTTGTCGTTGTCGTAGTAGAAGTAATTCAAATCCAGTTTGCTAGGATAAGTGATCAAAACACCAGTTTTTTTCAGGTTATTGTCAAACCTTTTGAAATGAATAATCAAATTTCTAGGAAATCTAGTGATTATTATTTTTTTTGTTGATGGCTGTCTTTTCTTACAGTTTGAGCATTTCCAAAGGTCAGACTGTGTCAGTGTTTCCAGTTTTAAAAAGTTCAATAGACAGTCGTATACAGAAATATTTGATGTTTTAAGTTTTTGAGATGCTGGAATAGGCAGCGACAATACAGAAAAGGTTTGATAAGTTGTAGATGTTTTTTTACAAACCAAGCACTGCAACCTTGAAGCATACTGCCCCATAAAATTCTTAGCTATTATAGATGTATTGAACGCAAAAAAGTTCTCCCATTCTATAGCAGCTGCTAATCTCATCGGCAAGCTTTCTCTTAAATCCTCTTCTTGTTCTGTAAGCTGAGGCAAAGGTTTTAAATTAGGATCATAGTTGTTCAAATCCTCATGCAAAATATCTAACAAAAATTGTAAAAATTCCTGTCCATCTTGCTGCCTAAAGTTATTAAAACAATCGTTTTTCAAACCACAACTAATTTTGAAATTCATTGGAGAAATGGGCTTACTGTTTTTTTTTAGCAAATTGATTTTAGTTTGCTTATAAATCATTTCAAGAAGTTCAGCATATTTGCTGACCACATCACCTTTAGAACCAAATTTGGAATTATAGTTTATTTGCTTTTTGAACAAAGAGTTTTTGTAGATTATAACATCAGTTAGGTTTCCGTAGCTTAGTAAACACTGAACAACAGTGTTCAAATAGCAAGAATTACCTAGGTTAACTAAACCTGTTTCTAGCTTTGCATGATGATCCAGCACGTAATTTTCATCCATCAAATCCGCTTTTGACGATCCATTTTTATGAAACAACTTCCAACCTGACAGCTTGCTAGAAGATGTAGGATAACCACTAGGCTCTAATGACTTAGACTTCGTTTCAGAGCTTTGTTTTAAGTTGCTTAATCTGTTCAGTTCAGGGTAATGTACACTACCTGCATTTTTTGGACTTTGTTGACTTGAAAGTGGCTGTGGATTTATTTTGTCTAGTGGTATAGGATCGATATTTTTAAATATATCATTCAAATTGTCATATTTCACGCTGTTGTCATCCCCAAGTGATTTACCAACAAGACTTTGACTATTTGCTAACTCAGGCAATGCATACTTATTTTGATTAGCATCGCTGTGTGGCAGTAATGCAGGATCAACAAAAGAAGGTGGTGGAATTCTTTTTAAACTCTTGTGCTCCTTATGCTCAGCATTAAGCTTTGGAGCATTTGGGATTGGTGGAATAGCGTATTTTAAATCAGAGCCACGTCTGCTTTTAAGCAAAACAGGTTTCAAATCCATAGCCAAGTTATTTGGCGGAGGGGGAGGAGGAACCATAGGCTTAGGCACTGGCGAATCATACTTGCCTTCTTCGAGCATTAAAGCAGAAAGTTTATTAGTAGTGTTTATACTATTTTTTCTTGTAAGTAGCGATTTTTTATTGCTCAAAAGTTGATCAAAAGGTCCATATTTGTCTGTAAAAAACTCCACAGTGCATGCTGTAGTAACCAGCTTTATATTCATTCCATTTATTTTGTCAAAATCACTCATAAAAGTCGGCTCAATCAAATCTTTTATAATATTACTGGTCCATTCTAGTATTTGCTCTCTAGCATTTGCTAAGTTCTGGTTTTTATAACTTTGCAAAAAAATAATGTAAAAATAAATGTCTGAGAACCCGTTTCTTTTTCTTTCTAGTCTTTCATATAAAAAATCTTTGATTCCGACTTTCAACTCTAGCATTGCATTAGACCATGATTCAGTTTCTTCCAAATCCCAGTTAACCAAACCTGGAGCAAAAAATTTGTTTATAGCTGGATCTTCTTTGTCGGAGAAACTGGATTTCTTAATTACATTCCATACTTGAAGCTGAACTGTTTCAATAGGCATATCCAACAGATTGATCAAATCCCTCTCATTAATTTCATAGGTGTTCATTTGTTTTAGCTTGGATATGGTAATTGTTTGTGATTCAAACTGCTTATCCTTCAAAAATTTCAGTGTCATTGGATACATCTTGGACGACCATTTTTTTCTATCATTAAAGAGCAATTCTAAAAGGCCGTCCATTTGGGAAGATTTGTCTTTGAAATCATATTTCTTTCTTAGATCAGCCAAAATTTGAATCATTTTGACAGACATCTTGCAGTTATTGTAGTAATTCAAAAGATCATGTTTCCTTATAGCTTTTGCCTCCAACAATTCTTTCAAAGTGTATTCTTTTTTGATGTATATTTCAACACTTTCAGCAAACAGCTTCATATTCGATATACATATTGCTGCTTGATCTGTGAAGAGCAAAAAAAATTTCAAACTGTCGTTCAGATTTTGAGAAGAAATCCTATCAAATATAGAGTTTACCTCAATGTCGCATTGATGATTGAGCTCATGTATGGATGGATATGCAAGCTCTCTGTTTAAAGAATTGGCATCTGAATTCTGTGTGGATAAACTCATTTTCCAAAATTAATGCTACTAATATGTATGCCAATAAAGATAATAACAAACGGGAAAGGGGGGTTTTTTTTCAAAGCCACCTGTTATTATTGCTGAAGCCAATGTTCTTTGGGCTATTGAGTGTCCACCATTTCTTTACAAATAAAATAGCCTTCAATAAGATAAAAGTGACACCTGTATTGATCATTTGATGATTGTCTTTTTTTAATTTTTTTTAAAATTTAAAAAAAAAAAACATATGTAACTGCTGTAATAATAAAAAAGATGTAGGAACACACGTGACAAACTAAGAAACACTACAGACACTTGCTTTATCAGCCTAATTAAATCCGATAGTGCAAATCATCACAAACTATTATAGATTCTAGCAATGTTACTAGCTGGGGTTTGAGTATTAGCATGCCGAGGAAGACAAAGAGAAAACATCAATTGCAATCAGTTATGAATGTTGTTATATATGCACATGTATATATAAATGTGATGTTACAGCCAAGAAAACTTTTTTTTCTTTTTTATTTTATTTCTTGGTTGCTGTTATTTTTTAATGTATACCTCAAGAATATATAACCTGTATATTCATGAGTAAAAAAAAGAAAATGATAGTTAACAGTCTATAGTTTATTTGCAATTCTTCATGAAAAAAAAAAAGACGAGACACATTTTTTCTTTTTCTCGCCGGTGAGACAGCCAAGAAGAAACGTAGGTTTCCTCAGCTGTCGATGACAAGCACATTAACGTCTATTAGTAGCCATGGCGCATAGCAAGTTAGAATTCATACAACTCCTTGTCCATGTTCCACCAAATACCATTCTTTGAGAAATCGGATTTAGGGTCGTTGACGTTTTCGTTTTCAGCAATCTTAACAAAACCTAATTTTTCGTAGAACTTGAATAAATGCTCATGCACAATGATGGTGATCTTCTTACCAACCAGTTGCTGGGACATTTTTTGGATATAATCGGTCATTAGCAGTCTGGCCAAGTTCTGGCCTTGATATTCCGGATGAATGACAACAGAGTGTATGGCAATGACGTCTGAAGCCTCGTAGTGCTCGCCAGCTTCCATAGACTTAAGAGTTATGTGCTCGGAGTTGATTTTGGTTGCCATTATTTCACCGATCAAGAATTGCTTCTCGTCAATTGTGATAAACAGTCCTGAGCATATGTCAGGAGAGGCTTTTATTCTGTACTTTGCGGTGGCTTCAGAGCATCTTTCCTCCTCAGGAAAACCCAGAGCCTCCAAGGCTAGAAGTTCAGGAATGTCCTTTTCCAAAAAAGGTCTGATTGACAGTCTTTGCGGTAGTTTTGAAATGTTAAATTGCGCTATGTCTTCCATGGTGCTTTGAATCATGGTGCACTTGTAAATCAGTCGTGGCTGGTTTTTTTTGCACTCTCTTCTTCTTTGCTGACAACACCTTCCATGATGACTTTTCGTGATAACAATACCTCTGTTAATGTTCAATTTCCCTCTTTTTGAAAGAAAATAATGAAAAAAAAAAAAAAAAACGAATACAAATAACAAAAAAATTTTTTCTCTGACTCGTTTCGCTTTGTTTCTTTCCTCACGCATATGGGAGCGTTTGTTTTATGAGGAGCTCAGCACGCAAATGAGCAATAATGAAACGCTACATTGTTTGGCTGTCGGAAATGAGGAGGTAAAATGATGAACCATCATTAACAGCCAAGCTGACTGGAGTGGTTAGAGATGAGCACGCAGGGAAAACAGACACAGCTGTGAGCGAGCTTGTATATAGCCATTCATGCTGAAGCAAAGGCTCATTGATATATAGCCATGCATACTCAGGCAGGTGCTAAAAAATACATAGCCGTGCAGGCTGAGGCAGGTGCGCAGTAGACCGCCAGGCAGCTGTCCACAGTTTGCCGCGGCTTTACAACTTTCTGAATTCACTCAGGACCGGGTATATGTTTTCAAAGGACTGGTAGATCTCTTCTCTCTTTTTGGCACCAGTCAACACAACTTTTCCTGAAACGAAAATAAGCAACACAATCTTAGGCTTAACCATTCTATAAATCAAACCAGGAAACAGCTCAGGCTCGTATGAAGAGAAAGTTCCGTGCGCAAAAGCCAGACCTTCCAATCTGATTGGAAACTTCACATCACAGGAAGCGACTATGTTTTGTATCTTGAAGTCTTTGAATTTGGAATCAAACCCAATTTTTTGAATGATTCTTGCATACTTTCTACTGGCCAGCTTCGAGTCCTGTTCAGATTTTGCACCTGTGACAACCATCTTACCTGAAGCAAAAATTAGGGCGGTTGTTTTTGGTTCTCTGATTCTCATAATGACAGCTGCAAATCTCTTTGGGTTATATTCTGCGTTTCTAGCATGTAAAGCAATGGTCTTCAAATCCAGTTTACAGTCCAAATTCACAGTTGCAACAATGTTTTGCAGTGTAGGAACTATGCCAGCCGGCTCTTCGTCTTCATTTGTGTTTTGCTGCTCGCTATTTTCTGCTGCCTTTCCGCTATTCATGTCAACCGATGGTTTTAGCTCGTCACCAGCAGCTTCTTTTTTCCAAACTTCTTGAGCTTCAGAAGAAAAAATATCCTTGTTTTTTTGTTGAAACTCTGTCAACTTGTCACTTTCAGCCATCTTTCAGTTGTTGTTATGCGTACCTAGTATATTTTTAAACCTTCAAAAGCTTCCACCGTATATGTGCTCTTCCAAAAAAAAAAAA